>APFE031717915.1:227709-302350 GCA_000404065.3 Pinus taeda | reverse complement strand
TAGTCATTTTTGTAGCTATTTAGTCATTTTGTTTTAGCCATTAGTTAGCTAGTTTGTAATTCGATTTGTAGGCCATGGATTAGTTTTGCTTTCAGCTCTTTCTCAAGCTCTCCTTGTGGAAAGTTTTGATGTAACTTTTCATTCTTGGTTAATAAAAATGGATCCAGCTTTGCACCAGCTCTAAATCTCTCTTGGGAGGCTGTAGTTCTTGGGGTTGGGCCCATCTCAAGCGCCCAGTACCTCCCTTGTTTGTATCTATGTGTCTTTGCTGCATTCTCATAATAAAATCTGTTATTTGAATTCATGGAATAAGTAATTTAGGATTGATGCATTTTCGGTTTGGTGACAGTCATAATTGGTTTCATTTACACTCCTCTTTCTCGTTCCATTACCATCTCTTCCATCTTGATCACGCATGCAAGCATATCTCTTCCTACCATTCCATCACTCCTCCATTACTTCAAACCTTCACGGCCAATCATCCTGTAGAATTGCACAGAACATCCTGTAGAAGACCTACAGGACTATCTTGTAGTAACCTCTGAGTATCCTGTAGGATCCCCTGCAGACATCCTGTAGGAGGCCATTCACTCGGTTGCCGAGCTTCTGAACGTGGAAAACCTCTATGGATGAATGCTAAGGGTCCATAGGGACCTCACCTAGCCTCACCAACCTGTTCCACGCTTTCCTTCCTTCTCCATCCCATCTGCACAACCAAACCCCAATTAGCACACAATCATAATCATTCCACCCATTTAAAGGAAAAATACAAAACCATGTCTTTTATGATGTAAGCAATTTAGATCCATGCATTTTCACTTATTGGAGATAGTAGCAGCATTGGTAGAAGTTTCCTTCACGTCATTTGCATTATAGAGGCTAGACTAGTTAAATTAGGGTTTCCTAGGTTTACATGCTTTGATTTGCTTTCAGTTCATTGTTGTCAGTCTGATATTCTTCTTTAGCTAGCTTTCGCCATCTTGATAGAGCTCTTCTGTACGCCCATAGAAGTTGTTAAGCCCTAGGGACTTGTGCCAGCTGACCAATGACAGCTGCGACAGGAGCTAGTACTTGTGCATATAGCACCGCCGCTTCCAAGTTTGTACGAACTACCGGGTTGATAAAATTAAGAGACAGGAAGCCCCAGGAGTTGTAGCATTATTGCTACAATACTAGGGCTCACCACCTTGTTCTTGCCTTGCTAGGTATTGTTCTGGCTAGAAAACCCCACCAGCTTCACTCTAAAACTTACCCATGGCCTCCTAAGCCCCAGCAAGCTGAAGGTTAAAGCTTCTAGGCTCTGCGCAATCCCTGCACCACCAAAATTCGCACCTCCTGGCCACAGGTGTCAATCCTTCCTGATTGAGAAAGATGGCTGGGCACTGCGTAGGTCGAGTCTGCTCCGCTCTCCCATTGTGTTGATCCTCTTCCTGGCTCAAACTTGATGACGCAGGGACTACGTCACCCCTTTCTTGCTACTACTCTGTTAGGAACAACTTCTGTCACTCGGGACAACTATTTACTATTGTTGTTGCTCTGTTCGGTTGATGTCCTCAGTTCTCGTGTGATCTACAACCATTCTCTGATACCATGTTGGAATTTCTAAGTCTGACACGTTAGAAGCCCTTCATGCACTTTACTGATTTATTCCTACCTACTTGTTCTGTTAATTAACAAGTTATTTACCATGTAAATACTGAAAATAAATAGAAGTACATGCTCAACACAGTATAGATCATCAACTGAAGGAAACAAAACAAGAACACAAGTGACATTGTTGTTTTTGGACCAATGTCCCTGGAAAAAAACCCAATGTGGGAAAATCGGTGCAGCTGTATGATGGTTTTATTATTATGTGGTTTCTAAATACAATCTGGCTGCCAAAACCACCCAACAGATAAAATATCGACAGTAGTACCTCTCCTTTGAAGACAGATATTCTGGCAAAAACCCCAGATAAACACTCTGACAACTCCTCAGCTCCAATCTGCCCCATGAAAATCCCAGCGACAGCCCTTTCTGGCCCAATGTTTTCTTTCTCGACAGTTCCCAATAGTTTTGGTTGTTCCTGGTAGTTCTGGCTTCTACCGTCTGTGTCAGCTTTCCCAAATGTTCTGCAGTTCCTGTTAGTTCTAGTTGTTCCCAAAAGTTTCAGCTTCTATCCTCTACGTCAGCTTTCCTGATTTTTCTGGTTGTTCCCAATAGTTCCTGCTTCTACCCTTTGCGTTAGCTTTCCCAGATGTTCTGGCTGTTCGGGTCGTTCCTCCTGGTACTATCTCTACTTCTTTGCTTCTATATTCACTACCCCTCAGCTGCAACTCCAATCACTCTCTCAACTTCCTGAACAAACCCTGCCCCAGAAAGTTGAAATCTTGATCAACTCGGTGTGTTTTCCAAGTGACCCTCAAGCCTCCTCTTATACTTTTCTCATTGACAAATCAACGATCAAGATTAAGTCCCAAATCAACAACTAATATTAGATCTGGCTTGATTCGTGTATTTTGGACCATTCTAACACAGTTTTATCTTAATACACATTAATATTTTATTTTCCCTAAGTTTAGACTTAGGGACTCCATTAAAAATATTAATTATTTTAATATCTCCCAAACAATTTAGAATCTGCCCAAACCCTTTATGGGTATTAGATATCTCATGTGCCTTAGCCTCTCCACCAATTTTCACAGCTAGATCACATCCGATGCTACCCCAAATAAACACTCCCTCTTAGTGAGGATTGTGCTCTAGTAATACTGCTCACTGAGCATCACTCTAATCATTTGGCATCGGTCCCTGTGCCGATGCTAAGCCTGCTGCCCAACATCCTCTGCACTGCTCCATCCTCTACTACTACCCATGGCCCTGCCACTGCCACTATTGCATCCATACTGCAACTCCCTCTACATCCATGCTACTGCCCATGGCCCTACCATTGCCACTTTTGTGTCTTCACTGTATCTCCTGTCATCATGTTGCATCATGCTACCCATAGCACTACCACTGCTAATTGTTGCACTGCAACTCAGTTACTGAGAAGTAAGTAACTGATCTCCCAACTCTGACCTCTCTGTCAGGCTAAAGTAATCTTGATGCTAAAGCTCCCTCTTTCACCAAAAAGTGCTCCCTCTCTGACCTCTGTGCTGTTGCAACAACTCCCTACATCTCACACCATTTCACACCTCTTTGTGCCATCTTGCACTAGTGCAACACTCCCATGCCTCTTGTATTATTGCAACCCACTAGCCTTGCACTATCCTAGGAATCCTGCACTATAGCTCCCTCTGTCACTCTATACGCATTTGTCTCTACTGACATCGCCAGTACTACTACTCCTCTTTTGGGCTCCCATAGAAAGGTCTAATCTAAGAGACTGGGTACCTTAAGGATCTTGCCCCTCATCTCCTGTAGTCCACCTCACTACAACTCGATGTCTCCCCACTTCTTCTCAAGTGGCACATGAGTACTTATGGCACAATTGTCATCCCTCAAGGCGAAGGCCTTGATACGATGTTTATCTATAATGGACAAGATCTTAGCCTTCCAAACCACAAAGTTGGACATTCTGTCCAGCCTAACCTAATCCATCATCCCATTCACGGCCATCTCTCTACTCTTCTCTGTCGACTCCTCCAGGTCTCTCTACTTCTCGCTTAGAAGTTCTCGGTTTGACTCCTTCGAGTCCCTCTACTTCACATCTGGAAGTTATCTTCTGGACTTCCTCTGAGTTTTGATTTCCCTCCTGGAAATCCTTCTTCCAACCGTCAAGTTTCCCCTCTCCGATTGTCTGTGTAACTGCACAACTGATTTGGATTCCTTGGCTAGAAATCTACCTCGGTAGCAACTCCCTCCCCTTCGTGTTGCCTTGTTAGGTACTTTTCTGACTACAATACCCCACCAGCTTCACTCTGCAAGTTACCCACAACCTCCTAAGCCCTAGCAAGCTAAAGGTTAGAGCTTCTAGGCTTTGCATAATCCCGAAGCCACCAAAATTCACACCTCCTAGCCACGAGCGTCAATCCTTCCTAATTGAGAAAGATGATCGGCACTACATAGGTTGAGTCTGCTCCCTCTGCCACTGCGTAATCTTCTTCCCAACTCAATATTAATGATGTAGGCACTGGGTCACCCCTTCCTTGCTGCTACTCTGTTCGGAACAGCTTCTGTCACTTGGAACACATGTTTTCTACTACTGCTGCTCTTTTCAGTTGATGTCCTCATTTCTCTTGTGATCTACAACCATGCTCTGACTGTGTTGGAATTTCTAAGTCTGACACGTTAGAAACCCTTCATGCACTTTACTGATTTATTCCTACCTACTTGTTCTGTTAATTAACAAGTTATTTACCATGTAAATATTGAAAATAAGTACAAGTACATGCTCAACACATTACATATCATCAACTGAAGGAAACAAAACAAGGACACAAGTGACACCATTATTTTTGGACCAATGTCCCCTGAAAAAATCCAATGTGGGAAAACCGGTGCAGTTATTTGAGGGTTTTATTATTATGCAATTTCTGAATACAATCTAGGTGCCAAAACCAGCTCACCTAACTCGACAGTAGTACCTCTCCTTCAGAGACAAATATTCTGGTTGTAATCCTATATAAACACTTCTACAGCTCCTCGGCTCTAATTTTCCCCACGAAAATCCCAACATCAGCCCTTTCTAGCCCAACATCTTCTTTCTTGGTAATTCCTGACAGTTCTGGCTATTCCCGACAGTTCCAGCTTCTGCCCTCTGCGTAATCTTTCCCAGCCGTTCCAGCAGTTCCGGTTGTTCCCGACAGTTCCAGCTTCTACCCTTTGTGTCAGCTTTCCCGGCTATTCTGACAGTCCAAGTTTTGCCGTCTGCGTTAGCTTTCCGAGATGTTTCGACATTTCTAGCTGTTCCTCCTCATACTATCTCTTCCTCTTGGCTTTTGTATTCACTGCCCCTCATCTATAACTCTGATCACTCTCTCGTCTTCCTCAGTAAACCCTACCCCTGAAATTTGAAATCTTGATCAGCTCGGTGTGTTCTCCAAGTGACCCTCAAGCCTCCTCTTATATTTTTCTCGTTGAAAAATCAACGACTGAGATTAAGTCCCTAATCAATGACTAAGATTAGATCTGGCTTGATCCATGTCTTTTGGACCATTCTAACACAGTTTTATATTAATACACATTAATATTTTATTTTCCCTAAGTTTAGACTTAGGGACTCCATTAAAAATATTAATTATTTTAATAACTCCCAAACTGTTTAGAATCTTCCAAAACCCTTTCTGGGTATTTGAGATCTCATTTTCCTTAGTATCTCCACCAATTTTCATGGCTAGAGCACATCTGATGCTACCCCAAATTTGTGAAGAAATTCAGTAAGATCATTTCCAAAATTGGGAAATTTGTCTTCCTTGTAATTCACGTTCAGGGCAAGAAGAAGATTGTGGCCACATCCATGAAATCCAAACACAACTCCTCCACACAGCAATAATAGATGGACAAGGTGATGGTGGAGTACAGAGACATATTCACCTCATCTACAGAGGTACCCCTACATTGTCAGGTCAAGCTCTCCATCAATTTGACCTCGACCGCGCTGCTTCCCTCTCATAGATGTGGGTGAAAGGTTCTACGTTGTAGTTCATTGTCGACAATGGAAGCCAAAATAACCTAATTTTAGTAGAGGTCATGATGCAGTTGTGCTTACCAACCACGTCATACCTGTAGTCGTACACCATATGGTGGGTTACCAAGGATGAGATCCCTGCATCAACCAGCAGTGTTGCCTTTCCTACAACATGAAGCCCTTCACAAATGAGGTACTATGTGATTTTGCTCCTCTTGAATTTTGTGATGTATTATTATGCCATCCATACTTATGGAAGTGTCATGTTGTGTATGAATCTAGGCCTCACAATGTTATTATTTCTTTGGGAAAAACATTATACAGGATACTGAAGGTAGCACCACCTACCACCATCTCTTTGATATTTTTGAAGCAATTCAGTAAGATCATTTCCGAGATTAGGAAATTTTTCTTCCTTGTAATTCACCTTTAGGGCAAGAGGAGATTGTGGCCACATCCATGACGTCCAAATAGGGCTCCTCCACATGGCAATAATAGATGGGCAAGGTCATGGCGAAGTATAGGGACATCTTCACCTCACTTACAGAGGTACCCCAACATTGTCAGGTCAAGCACTCCATCAACCTAACCTTGACCGCATTGTTGCCCAATGGTCCATGGACCAATCTATTGATGTTTTATTATGGAGAATGATGAAATCAAGAGACAGATTCAAGGCTATTGTAGAACAGGCACATTAGGCCAAGTTCATCACCCTATGGGAGCCCAGTCATGTTGGTACAAAAGAATGATAAGACCTAGAGACTTTGTATTGACTACTAGGAGCTGAATGAGATCACTGTCTAGAATAGGTATCTAATCCCACAGATTGATGACCTCCTAGACCAGCTCAAGGGGGGAAAATATTTCATCAAGATTGACTTGATTTTTGGTTATCACCAGGTACCAATCAAACCCTCTGATGTGTGGAAGACTACCTTCAAATCCAAGGAGGGCCTTTTCAAATGGTTGGTCATGCCTTTCGAGTTGATGAATTCCCTCGTGACCTTCATGAGATTGATGGAAAGCATATTGTGTCCCTTCACCAACTCATTCATGTGAGTGTATTTGGATGACATCCTAATCTTAAACTAGAGTTTGTAAGAGAATCTCCACCATATTCGACAACTCCTCCAAACCCTGTGACAAAACAAATTGTGTGCCAATTTGGAGAAATTCACTTTTGGTATGACCCAGATTTAATACATGGGGTACATCATTGATAAGAGGGGTGTTTTTGTGGACCCATCCAATATATGAATTATTTGGGATTGACAAGCTCCAACCACTCTAATATAGTACTACGACTTTCTAAGTCTTGCCAATTTCTACCACAGATTCATGTTGGGGTTCTCTCATATCACTTTTCCTTTGAGTCAACTCACCAAGGGTGGAGAGAAAAAAAAGTTCTTTTGTTATGAAACTCAACAGAAGTAATTTTTGAGGTTGAAGCATCGCCTCTGCTCTACACTAGTGCTCACATTACCAAACTTGTTACCACAATTTGAGATTGACGCAAGTGCCTCTAACTATGCTATTGGTGCAATTATTACTCAGTAGGGGCATCCAGTGGCATATTATTGTGAGACACTTTTAGAGATAGTCTTGAAGTATCCCACCTATGATAAAGATATGTATTCCATTGTGTAGGTCTGCTGACAATGGAAGCATTACATTATGGGGAAGGAAACGGTCATCCACACAGACCACTAGCCCCTATAGTTCATGCAAACACAAGGAAGGTTACAGAATGATCACCATTAGAAATGGTCCACATACTTGCAACAGTTCCATTTGAACATTAAGTACAAAAGGGATAGCACCAATAATTTTGCAGACTGCCCCAGCTAGCCGTCGATCATGGCATTGACCGTTGTGCTCGACTCTTATGGACACGACACTTCGGGGTGGCCGCATCTTTACAAGAGCAATCCAGAATTCAGCAACACATACCAAATGCTCCTCGAAGGAAAGAAAGTCCCTAATTTTCACCTCTAGGGTGCACTATTATGCCACTTGGGACACCTTTGTTTTCCTTCAAGCAAGTGTGCCAAGATGATTTGGGAGGTGCATTATATTTGAGTCGTTGGACATTTTGGAGTAGAGAAAATAGTGATAGTGCTACAACAATATTTTTATTATCTGAACCTTCAATAAGATGTTGGGAAGCACATCAGATCCTAAACTGTCAACGTCATTTCCAAACCAACCATCAAGAAGTAAGGCTTATATACTCCTCTTCTTACTCCTAGTCGGCCTTGGGAATCCATCTCCATGGATTACATGTGAGGACTTCTTTCTACTAAGCATGGAAATAATCGTGTTTTCATGGTCGTCAATAGATTCTCCAAGATCGCCATTCTGGCATCCTGCAAGAAGAGCATCACAGCAGAAGCAATTGTTAAGCTCTTCTTTGAAAGAGTGTGGGTACACTGTGGGATCCCACATTCCATTATCTCAAATTAGGACAACAGTTTCCTGAGTACATTTTGGTCAAGCATCTGGTCGATGTTGGATACCAAGCTCACTAAGTACATGACCTTCCACCCCAAAACCGATGGCCAAACAAAGGTCGTCAACAGGATGTTCATGCACATTCTGCGCATGTACAGCTCGAAGCATCCATGCACATGGGATGAAAATATGCCTTATTTCCAACATAGTTACAACAAAGCTCTCCATAACTCAACTGACCACGACCCCTTTAAGGTGGGGTTGGGATTCCAACCACTATGTCCCATTGATGTGTTCATACCATTTGAAACTACTCAAACATATTTGGCTCATGTCCAGGTCAAAGCTGATAGGGCTAACAACTTTATTGAGCGCATTCAACACATCCACCAATAGGTCCATGACATATTGGATAGAGCAAATGCTAAGTATAGGAGACGTATGATCAACATCGGGTGCCACACAAGTTCTAGGTGGGCGACAAAGTTTGGTTACATATGCAGAAGGAGTGCCTTGTTGGGCTCCACTGCAAACTTCACCTACTTGGATATGGATCGTACATCATCACGAAGGTTTTAGGGAACAATTCCTTTGAGCTCAACATTCCACTATTTCTTGGCCTGCACCTAGTGTTCAATGTGGATTGACTATGACCATACTTTCTCCTATTGTTGGACAAGTCCAACGTTATTGAGTAGCTGATCTGAATTTGAAACTACTTGAAATGCTTAGCAAGGTATTCAATTCAATAAATATACATGTCTAAATGATGTACATGTCTTGCAGTTAAAAACAAATGAGTTTTGATGTTGTTTATAACCATTTTATGTGTAGTAGAATTAATTTATTTCTTTGTTTAACATACTAAAATAGATTTGTTTTGAAAGAAAACTCAACCACAGATGCAAAAGCATATGTTGAAGCAGTTCACCCCTCCTGGGCTACATGTGCTAGGTGTAAGGCTCCCAAATGGGCATGCCCTTGATTTGATTAAAAACTCAAAATGGTTGTACAGCTGAATACAAGCCTTAACAGGCAAAATGGACAATAAAAATGGATTCAGAACGCTCAAATCAGTTAGGAATGACTACTGGTTCTCATTCAATGGGTACCTGCAACCCAATACAACTCTCACAATGTTGGGCCCTAGTGGCTCCTAGAACTTCCACGAAGCAAAAACACTTGCAAACGACCTCTGATTTCTCTCTAACATGTGCCAATGGCTTTAGAATCATCTTACTAGTCAAAATCGAAAAACAATTCATCCAAAAATGACTTTCCTAGCCAAAGTTATGGCTCATTCCATATCACTGCCAGTTTGCCCCTAAAACCACTCCAACTATATTTAGTTAATTGCAATAAAGCCGTCACATATGGTGGGTCCGCCAAAAATGGAACCTCCACCAAAACAACTGCTAATTGGACTGTCAGTCAACTGCCATAAAATTGGTGCATGTGATCAAAATTTGCAAGTTGGAGTTTATCCTCAGAGTTTGTGCTAGGTGGTTAACCAAATTTAAACTTTAATAAACGTTTTTGTATGTTTACATAGCATATCTGAATTGTGTGGTCTAGTGGTGAAGGTTGTGTGCTGCTAGGTGGGAGGTTGCATGTTCAAACCACACCAATTCCAAAACAAATTTTAACATATGCGCCCCTTTGCTGACATCACCTGCACCACGTGGTGGCCTCCGGGCTTGCCACGTGGCAGCATTCTACTGGCTGCCCAAAATGGAATATTCTTGAAATATTTTGGAGAATATTTCCTAGAATATTCCAAGGAATATTTTGTGGAATAAATTTTTTTAATTTTTTTGAAAAAAAATAAAAAATTAAGGGTTATTGGGCGATTTTCTTTTTGACATAACATCTGCATACAGGGACCATTTTTCGAACCATTTGTGGAATTGGAATTAGGAGGATGAGATCTATCCATTCATTTAGGATCGAACTAGTTCTGAGCACTTTCATTTTTGAGAATTTTACGACACTTGGGACATGAGCCCCTGATCATGCCTCCCCATTGGGAAGCTTTTGGACCCCAAAATCCTTCAATTACCTATTAAAGACGTGAGGGTACAACTCCCTCACTCTTTCCACCTCCATCCACTTTGGCTTGTTTAGTTTGTTGTCTTTGAGACCAACCCAAACATAATCAGCATTTCCCCTCCTTGAAGTGCATGTCCTTCTGTCAAGGATTGCATCTTCTTTCAACTCATCCAAAAAATCTGGCGTGAAATCATCTATAGATGGCAGCTAAGTATCACTTTCATGATCAACAACCAAAGGAGGTTCATACAAACGTAAATTCTCCACATTCACAATAGAATACATTTGCATATATGAAGGCAAATCTAGTTGAAAAGCATTATTTCCAACTTGTTTTAGGATTTTGAATGGACCATAACGTATATGCTTCAGCTTTTTACCTTCTCCTTGCATTATTTCCTTACTAATGCACAGCCATACCTCATCCCCTTCTTGAAACTTGTGATCGACTCTATGCTTGTCATGTCTCTCCTTATACTTGCCTTGACTCTTTTCAAGCTGTTCTTGAATTTGTTGATGTATTAGCTGAATTATTTCAATGAAAGAATGAGCTTTGTCAATGTCACTATGTCCCTCAATGGCAACATCCTTCTCAAGAATGAAATCAAGAGGTGACTTTGGCAAATAACCAAAACAAGCTTCAAATGGTGAGGTGTTTGTGGAAGAGTGCTTGGAACGGTTGTAAGCATGATGTATGTAGTGAAAATGTTCATCCCAAAGCTTAGGATGATTTCTGCAATAACCTCTCAAGAAAGCTTCTGCTGCTTGCCTCCCCATTGGAAAGCACACTTCACACTTGTCACTGCATGCATAGGAGCTGCTATAGAAGAAAAGTTAAAAATGAACTTCCTCCAATATTGAGTTACACCCAAAAAACTTCTTACCTTTATAATGGATTTGGGAGTAGGCCAACTCACAATAGCCTCAATCTTAGTAGGATCAATTCTCAAAGCGCCTCCTCCTACTATGTGTCCCAAATAAACCAAAGAAGTCTTTCCAAATTCACACTTTGACATTTTAAGAAATAACTGATTCTTCTTCAAAACATCAAGTACTTTCCTAACATGCATGACATGATCTTCTCTAGACTTGCTGAAAATTAAGATGTCACCTAAGTAGACAATAACGAAATCATCAAGAAAATGACACAAGACATCATCCATGACCCGCATGAAAATTGCAAGTGCATTGCATAAACCAAATAGCATCACATGCCACTCAAAGAGTCCTTGTTTGGTTTTAAAGGTTGTCTTCCAAATGTCGCTTTAATTCAATTCTTACTTGATGATATCCACTACGCAAGTCTAACTTAGTGAAATATCGAGCATCTCTCAGTTGATCTAACAAATCATCTATCCTTCGGAGTGGGTAACGATTCTTTACCGTTATCTTGTTCAAGGCCTTGAAATCAACACACATGCGCCAAGTTCCATCTTTCTTTGGAATCAATACAACCGGTGACCCCCATGGCGAAGTACTTGGCCTTATGAAACCCTTGCCCAACAAGTCCTTGATTTGCTTCTTGATTTCAGCATTCTCCATGATAGACATGTGATACATGCCTATGTTTGGAGGAGGACAATCTTGACGCAAATGGATTTCATGAATCTCCCTCTTAGGAGGCAAACTTGTTGGTTCCCAAAACATCTCATGATGTGCATCAATTACATCATATAAATCTGATTTAAGTTTGGGATCACAATTGTCAAAAGACTCATGATTCACATCAACCTTAGGCTTGATCATAAGAAGAACAAAATTCTTACTTGAATTGACTATCCTTTTTACATGTCTTGCATTCACCATTTCTACATTTGTCTTCTTTCGATGAGCTCTAACAATGTACTCCTTGCCATATTTGAAAAGATGATATTTGTTTTCATGGTGATAGAAGATAGGTTTCCTGTCAAATAAGTAAGGGCTTCCCGAAACAATTCCTTATATATCAAAAGGCACTACATCAAGTTCAACTATGTCAATAAAATGTGCAGTAATTGCAAAGTGCAATATACACTTTCTTGAGACTTGTAAATTGGCATCCTTGTGTATCCATCTAGGTGGATATGGCTTTGGATGTGGAATGGCCTCAAGTTTAAGCTGCTTGACCAAGTCTTCTGATATAAGATTCGCTTGTCACCCACTATCAAAGAGTGTGTCAATCTTAGTATGTTTTGAAATTACCCTCACATGAAACAGTTCAATTCTTTCTTCCTCATTAGAAACTTGTACATGACAGTTTGACGTACTAGTGCTAGCTTGAGTTTCAATTTCTTTTCCCTTCAAGTTTTTGAAACCCACAGCTGAAATTTTGGTTTCATCACCTAAATCATCCGCTAAATCTTATGGTGTAGATGTAGTACCTGCAGTTTTATGTTTCCCTTTGGATTTGTTAAATTGGTTTCTCCTTTCAGGATGTAGTTTCCAACAATTTTTCTCTTCATGGCCTACTTTAGAACAGTGGTTATAGAGCACTTTTTCACTCTCCTATTTGAAAGATGCATTCTTTTTTCCCTTTCCCTTGGAGGTTTTCTCTTTGTTTTTCCCCTTGGGGGGCTTCTTTCTACCCTCTTCAAATGTTTTTTTTTCCCCTAGCCTCTAAATGGGTAGCTTGAACACAAACTTCGTCCAGGCTAGTAGGATCGAACATCAAGATGCTATGTCTAAGGTAGCTATGCAAACCACTTATGTATTTCAACAAAGTTTCTTGGGTCTGTAAATCTACCCCTAACAAGAGAGTTCTCCTCCTGAATTCTTGGGTGTAGTCTTAGACATTTTGACCCTTAAGTTGTCTGGAATTTTGCCAGTTCATGATGACTTTCTGCATGTGAGCAAGAGGATAATTTTTTTTTTCATGGCTAACATAAATTTAGTCCATGTTAAGGTAACCTTACCAAATTTCTTGATTTCCTCTTTGGTCTTGGCCTCCCACCAAACCAATGCTACTCCATCCATTCTCAAATAAGCCAACTGAATCTTTGTGGCATCATCATGCATATTCTAGATCCTCAAGTAAAATTCCAACTACCTAATCCAGTTGTCAAGCTTTTTTGCATTCACTTCACCATTAAACATAGTTAATTTGAATTTTACATCAAGCTTAAGAAAAGGAATTTTTCTAGAGGATCTATGCTTATGAATTGAAGAAGAAGATGAGGATGAAGATGAAGAAGGTGATGGTGGGGGTGGTGGATAACCATTTCCTCCATGCCCTTTCTTGGAATGATCATCATCCTTGTTACCTCCTGAAGAGCCCTCTCCATCATTTGGACGTTTAGACCCTTCTTCCACTAGTCTATCATTTCATTCCTGGTACAATGTCCTCACCATTTCAATCAAGTCTAAGAAATCTTTTCTGAAGACTGTTTCTTCTTATTTTGGATCCATGTCTGCAGGAATTTTTCCTTCCTTTTCAAACATTCTTGAAGCTTCTATTGAGGCCCTTGAGGGTGAATCTGAAGATGGAGATGATGGCACTCTGGCCCTCCTTGACTGAGGATTCTCTCATTCTATAGTCAATTGTCCTTCCCCTCTCTCATGTTTCAGCCTAGTAAGCATCAAAACTTGCAAAATAGTCAAAATATCCTTGCACAAAAACAATCAAAAGACAACTACACCAGAGATTGACTAAAAGAGCATTTATCTACTTTACAATTGTATAACAAGAGCATTTCGAAGGCTTCCTGGCTCATTTCAGGATTTGTCTATAGTTTATTTGACTGCTTTTAATACAAAGAAACAATAACTTAGCTCTGATACCAACTCGAATTGAATTTGAAACTACTTGAAATTCTTAGCAAGGTATTCAATTCAGTAAATATACATGTCTAAATGATGTACATGTCTTGCAGTTAAAAACAAATGAGTTTTGATATTGTTTATAACCCTTTTATGGGTAGTAGAATTAATTCATTTCTCTGTTTAACATACTAAAATAGATTTGTTTAGAAAGAAAACTCAACCACAGATGCAAAAGCATATGATGAAGCAGTTCATCCCTCCTGGGCTACATCTGCTTGGTCGAAGGCTCCCAAATGGGCATGTCCTTGATTTGATTAAAAACTCAAAATGATTGTACAATTGAATACAAGCCTTAACAAGGAAAATGAACTGTAAAAATGGATTTAGAACGCTCAAATCAGTCAGGAATGATTGTTGGTTCTCATCCAATGGATACCTGCAACCTAATGCAACTCTCACAATGCTGGGCCCTAGTGGCTCCTAGAACTTTCATGGAGCAAAAACACCTGCAAACGACCTCTGGTTGCTCTCTAACTTATGCCAATGGCCTTAGAATCATTTGATTAGTCAAAATCAAAAAACAAAATCGTCCAAAAAGGAATTTCCTAGCCAAAGTTATGGCTCATTCAATACCACTTCCAATTTGCCCCTAAAACCACTCCAACTATCTTTAGTTAACTGCAGTTAAGTCTGCCACATATGGTGGGTCTGCCAAAAATGGAGCCTCTGCCAAAACAGTCGCTAACTAGAATGTTAGTTAACTGCCAGAAAATCAGCGCATGTGACCACAATTTGCAGGCTAGAGGATATCCTCGGATTTTGTGCCAGGTGGTTAACCAAATTTAAAATTTAATAAAAGTTTTTATTTTTTACATAGCACGTTCTAACTACGTGGTCTACTGGTGAAGGCTGTGTGCTATTAGGTGGGAGGTTGCCAAAACAAATTTTAACATATGCGCCCCTTTGCTGACGTCACCTGCACCACGTGGCGGCCACTGGGCCTACCACGTGGCAACATTCTACTGGCTGCCCGAAATGGAATATTCTTGGAATACTTTGGGAATATTCCTAGGAATATTTTGGAGAATATTCCCTAGAATATTCTAAGGAATAGTTTATGGAATATTCTTTTATAATTTTTTTTGAAAAAAATTCAAAACTTAAGGGTTATTAGGTGATTTTCTTTTGACATAGCTTCTGCACATGGAGACCATTTTTCAAACCATTCATGTTGCTAGAATCAAGAGGACAAGATCCATCCATTCATTTAGGTTCGAACTAGTTCTGAGCACTTTCATTTTTGAGCATTTTACGACACTTGGGACATGAGCTCCTGATGAGTAGCTAACACCAACAAAGCTCAACCCAAGCTACATCGAAAAAACCACAAATGACAGGATCATGGACACAGAGATCAATAGCACTCACCAATAGAGGATCCAATTATATCAAGTTGTCAAAGCATGCCAGGTCCTTCACCAAGGCAAGTGGTCCACCACAGACCACGTTCAACAAAACTTTACTCACCTCATGGAGGCTTTGCATGCAATCAGGTCCATTGCTTCCTAAGGGGGAGGGCTGATATAGCTGAATATTGGTGTCCACTCACCTATTCCACCTAGACCTCTAGTCGGTTTCATAAGTTTCCTTGATTATAGCAACATTTACTATTTTTAGCAGTTTTTCGGGTCCTGAACTTCTGAAGCTATTTTGACCCCCTAAACGATTTTTTTTGAGGTCCGCAATATACCCAAATCAATAGGAAAGGGCCTATGGAAAATCCTTTAGTAATCATAGACATCTTTCCAACGAGGTATCGTACGCGCCAAACAGAGATCATATGACCAAGTTACAACCCGAGGAAGTTGGTTGCCCAACTAACCCCAACAGGGCATACAAACTCTTGGTGTTCCATCTCCTGGGGTTAGGGTTTTGGTTGTTTAGAGTTTTACCTTATTGTTCAATAATAAAAAGGCCCTTGAGCCTCATTGTAACAAAGTTCAAAGGCATGTATCTCCCACATCTCTTCTCAGAGATAAGCTATCATTGTCAGAGCTTGTTTATTTCCATTCTATACGTAAGCATATTTCAGTTATTTGATATTAATGAAAGGAAGTTATATTTCTACTGAATCTTTGTGTTTATGTTTGTACCTATATTATGTAGCATTCTTGTATAAGTTTGGATCACACCAAAATGCAGATTTGGCCTATTGTTTTAACTTTTGCACATGATAATTTCCTTGTTTAATAAGAAGTAGGCAACAATTTCCCCTGATTCAATGGAAGTGGAGCAGATGTGAATGTCTTCAACTAGTTGGGACGTTGGTTTGCTTCCAAAGTTGGTAGTAGAGTTCATTGACGAGAAGCTAGAGCCCCTTTTTATTTTCATTGATATTTAAAGTTGTAACAAACTCTCTAAGAATTCAAATATGATCACTCCAAGAACATTGCTATCCAAGATTTGATTTCTTGGGAGACATAGTGTAGAAAGAAGTATTTGTCTTAGAGTACATTCCTAATTATATATAAGTGACTACCATTTCACCCCAGTAAAGGGAAAATTTTAGATGTTGTAAGAGAAATTGTTGCACATTGTGTTGTCATTGATGACAACAAGAGGTCATCGATGTCAAAGGGAATGTCTAAGACAATAAAAGTATAATTTGTAGGAGGCAGTATGATAGCAGGACATCTTACATACCCTCATCAAGTGAAGTCCAAGGAAGCCTGAATTTATTTGAGTTTTTGATGTAGTTAATATTCCCTAATGATCCTATAAACAACATTATTACGCAGGCATCATTGATACCTTTCAACCAATATATTTATTTGAAAAAATCCTCTGAGATGAGAAGTTATGGCCATTTGAAAATCAACATTAGTTGGATGCCCGAACTACAGGGAAAAACCCCAAAATATTGATGCATTAAAGAATGCACACCTTTCAAGTGCATCCATGGTCCATTGACTTGGTAAATGATGGATCTATGTAGAACATGCATGACATATAACATTATTAAAGGTCACACAAATTTAACAGATCAAATGGATTTGACAGTCGGATGAAGAGATTGAATGTTGGATGATGTCAAGAGTTGCATGTTATTTAACTAGTCCTATTGACCCAATGAAGTGATGAACTGTGACAACCTTTCATAGGACATGACGTGGCCACTTTGATGACGTCAAAACAATGATGTGGTGCCACTAGGAAATTCCACATGGAAGAAATAAATGGCACATCCTAGTTGGTAGAAAGTCCAAATATGGGTGACACATGGCACCCCTACAAGAAACCACATGGCATGATGACATCATGCTGAAATCATCATGAAAATGACCAAGGACTCGATCATATGGATAAGTTTGTATAGATTTAAAATTATGTGCATTAAGGTCTATACATCGGCTGGGCATATGATGTATTCACATGGTCCAACAAGGCATGTCTACATTGGGTCATCAGTCATATGGATGTTAGATGGTCAAGCGCGGGCCTTGATTGGATTCATATTTTATGATCAGACCACAAGAAACCCCAAGAACAAATGGTATATTATAAATACTACTATTGTGACTCCATTAAATCATTAATTCGAAAATGTGTGAGTTCAAGTTTTGAAGTTGTCCATGGTTTCTTTGTTTTGGTTCATGGTTGGTGGTTTTGTGGTTACAGTTTAGTTGTTAAGATTTTCTTGGACAAGGGATTGGAAATTTTGGTTATAACTAGTTTCATTGCAGAACATTTAACAATGGTTATAACCACTAGAATCCCAAGCTTATTTTGACAAACATATGGTATATTACTTTTGGCAAAGAGTTTGAACTCTAGTAACATATAGAAACATAAGTGAAGGACAACCTTAATATATATATATATATTATATATATATATATAGATATATATATATATATATTGATTGTGGTATGGTCAACACTAGTCCATATTTATGTTTTTCTATGAACAAACTAAACTAGTTCATGTTGGAGCTAAGACATGTTCATTGGGTGGCAACAAAGCATGTGTTGTAGTACTTGTGTGGTACAATAGACTTTGGACTGAGGTGTGTTAGAGTTGATAGAGTGGAATTGTAGGGGTACACAAATTCCAATTGGGCAGGGGGTGTAGTGGACAAAAAATCCACATATGGATATTGTTTCACCTTGCAATGAACCATGATATCATGGTTCAACAAGAAGAAACAATCATTGGCATTTAGTTTAGCAGAAAGCAGAGTACGTGGCAGCAAGTATGGTGAGTTGTGAGGTAGTGTGGCTTCAAAAGATGCTTGCAAGACTATTTGATCTAAAGATGGGACCAACAGTGATTCACTGTGATAATCAAAGTTACATTAATCTATCTGAGAATCCTATGTTTCATGATCGGTATAAGAATATTGAGATCATATACCATTTCATGATAGACAGGGTCCAGAGGGGTGCTATGAGATTGTAGTACATTTATGCAAAGGACTAGGTGACACGTGTTCTCACTAAGCCTATAGTGAAAGGGAAGTTTGTTAAGTACCAAGATAAGATGGGGGTGGTAGAGGATCCCTTCATTGCTAGGAAGGAGTGTTGAAGCTAGTGATAGATTCGTAAGGTCTTCTACACATGCTTGGTGTCTTAGCACGTGGAAGACATTATTTGCCTTTTTTAAGTTCTTTCTTGGTGGAGTAAGTGATTTATGTCTTCTTTCTTAAGTCTTACTTAGGAAAATTATGTTAGGTCCCTATCATACTAATGAATTCCCTTATTTTTATTGTTGTGACCTTACATTATTATTGTTAGGTAGGCTATGATTTTATTATGACCCCTTAGACTCGTATATATACCAAGGATGTCTTATCATTTGTATCATCCAAGAATTATTCATTTATCTAATGTAAAGTAGGTTGCCCCCTCAAAGAGGCTATTTCTCAAGTCGTTGATCTATCTTTTATTCTAGTTTTTTGGCTGGTTACATAAAATTTGGTATTAGAGCATATCAAATATTGGTACCATGGCATACAAATTGGAGTTGCATGCATCTTCCTGAGTACACCCAGTTTTCATACGTAAAGAAGATTATTGGTGACAAGCTCCTAGTTCAAACAATGTTTCCATAACTTGACAGAGAAGGAAAAATCATATTTAAGCCTGAAGAATTCATAGAAACAAGAACTCAAAAACTACGGTTACGATTAATTTCAGAATATCTCATTAAGTGGAAGAACTTACCCACTGAAGATTCGACATGGGAGGATGAAAATTTTATACACAAGCATCTGGAACTACTCAAGCATTGAGAAAAACACCTTTTTGAACGACAGGGGCATGTTAGGTCCCTATAATACTAGTGCATTCCCCCTTTTTTATTGTTAGTGTAGCCCCTTATTGTTATTGTGGTGTCCATGTATCCCCCATGTTGTTATTGGTGTGCCCCATTGAAGACCACTATTGTTATCTTTATGTTCTTACATTATTATTGTTATTTAGGCTCTAATTATATTGTGACCTTTTAGACTCCTATATATACCGAGGTCTTATCATTTGTGTCATCCAAAAATTATTCATTTATGTGATTTAAACTAGGTTTACCCCTCAAAGAGGCAGTTTATCAAGTCGTTGATCTATCTTTTCTTATATTTTATGAGTTGGTTGCATCACAAAGTACAATACATAAAGTCAAATAATTATTGTGGACTATTAAGTCACTTTTTAAGGATAAATGATTTAATTATTTAAGTGCCATAGAATTAATCTCAACCATTGATCTCCAAAATGATTTTAAAAGGGAGATTAGGGATAGGGATTTGGACTTCTGAAAATTATAAAGGGATCTTAGCGAGGAGGTGAATACATAAGTGTATGATTGAGTCATCATTTAGAGAAATTGATTTGTCTAAGTGAAATTGGCTCTATGGACTAGGTGCGTAGAGAAGGAGAAGTGTGAGTGGATTTGGGTGAATCCAGGAGGTCGAGTAGGAGGCAATTGCAGCGCCAAGTTGCTAGAGGAATATTGATATTTTGTCTAGATGAGATCAAGTTGACGGAGGGCTAGGTTTTCTCTAGTGCACATTAGTGGCATGCAAGGAGGGCACAGGTTCAGTTTTTGGTTGAGTATTCAGGATGAGTTATGCAAGTCAATTTCATTCAGAAGTTGATTTCCTAGAGGCTGAGTTCCTTGGGCTGAATTAATTTTGAGGGAGCCACATTATAAGTTATGGTTCTATATTTTTCCTTGTATCTTGGGTCAAAAATCCCATATTTTCATGATAATTAAATGATGGAGAATTGTTTTGGGTGTGTGATTGATCTCTTTGGTTTATTTCCACTACATATATACTAGTGATTTTATTTTTCTGTGATTCAATATTTATTTGTGGAAATAAATAAATTATTGGGGATAAAATAAATTATTGTCACAAAATAAATCTGAATGGTATTAGAAATATAACATGGTATAATAGCTATCTAGAAGAATCTGAGAGATAGATATGAGATGACGACGGTTTGAAACAACGAGTTTTCTTTTTGTGGAAGCATAATTATTTCTTCAATTTTGAAATTGGATTTGTGTGGTTGTGGTCAATTTGTGGATATGGCATCATTCAACAGTTTGAGATATGAAGATAGGTGAGACAGGGTATTAAATTTCAATCCTTGGAAGAAGAAAATTACCATGGTTATGAAGATGAATGGTCTCTAGGGTTTAGTAAGCATAAAGGTGTAGGTTCCTTCAGATTTGAACCTTGCAGTGAAGCATAAGCTCAAAGACATTAAATAAAGACGCATAATTTTGGATGGTATGAGGGATGATATTGTTGAAATATGTAACTAGGTTTGATTATGATAATGAAATATGTAATCATTATTTTATGTATTTGATGTAATGAGAAAAATAAATTTATTAATTTTGTTCTTGAGGCCTGGGTTTCATGCTCAAGGGAATTTATTTTTAGGTCAAGCTCCCATTGTGAGCTCTTAGCATTAAGTCCTTGTCAAGTATGAAAGACCCATTTTGGGCTTGTTACATCTTATAAAATAAATTAAAATAAAGTTAAATAACCCTCCAATACCTTATCAAATACTAGCAATAAAGTCATCTTAACTAGAAGATGAAGTCAGCCAACAAAGATGGACATGAATCCTATATATAGAAGAGCTCAACCTCTATTGAAGTAACCTTGATACAGCATCAAGGGAAAGAAAGAAGTGAGAATAAGAAGGAATAATAAGCCTCTTAGTACAACGAAAAAAAGGAGAAAGAAGGCCGAAAAATTTGGATCTATTTTTGGGCTAAAGTAACTCAAACGTGCGAGGAGTATTCGGGCTCTCACTATAGCAAGAAGATCAAAAATTACAGTCACTCTAAAGGACCAAATTTTGGTGGAAAAAGGATCATATTGTAGGCAAAATTGTTGAGGAAGAAGTAACTTACCAAGAGAACAAGAAAGGAGTACTATTTCTCCATATTATCACTCACATGTGTGGCCTAGGGTTTCTGTAGTAAGGTTGAGTTGCAGTCAAGAATTGGGAGGTTCAAAAAAGAGTTTGAAGGAGAATTTGTTGCTACTTGAAAGTGATTTTTAGTAAAGTTGACTTTGTGAAAGAGAAGCTCATCAAGGAGAGGCACTCACTTGGTCTTGGAAGCGTTTGTGTCTAGGGTCTAGGTATTTGAATTCATCAATTGAAGATTCTATATGATGAAGAATTCTAGTGGTTTTTCCTCTCAGATAGGAGAGGTTTTAGCCCTGGCTTATCGCCTATATCGTGTGTCCTTTTTCTCATTGTTCTTTATTTATTGGTAGCTATTTGATCAAGAAAACACTGATAATAACAAGTGAAATAAGAAGCTAATTAAGTGAAGTAAAAATACACCACAAACAGTTATCAAAGAAAGATAAATCATCCTATGTTGTCGCCCCTAGATTTATCAACATGGTTTCAGAGATAAGGTGACAAGTCAAGGAGGGGCAGCTTAAAGAAGGACACTCAAGGGCCGAAGCACTAGAAGATAATCAAGAGCAGCATTCATCAAGAAGGACCACTTATCTCAAAAGGACAAGGATTACATCATCGTCTTGAAGGAAGCTACTAAAGAAGACCTCAAAAACCGTAGGTCATTCAAAGGACTCTACACTTAATGAATTCTTGGGAACCACACACAAGAAGCACCTCGAAAAATGAGATCTCAAAAGACCCTACCTCTACTCAAATAAGGAAAGGACTACATATCGAAGCATCTTGAAGCCTCTACACCAAAGAAAAGCTAGAAGAAAGGTGTTGTCATCATCATCAAAGATTCAAAGTGATCTCCCTCTCCTTGAGTCGAGAATCACTTTTGAAGGAAGACATATTCATTAAAGAAGTCATCTTCCACTATCAATATCATCATCAAAATCAAGAAGGAAGAAGGTTGAAGATATTGTCATCAAGGAGTATCTTCACAACTTTATGTCCACATATGAATCTATCAAAATGTATTTTTGCAAGGAAACCAACAAGTTGGTTGGGTCATCAAAATTTCTTGCATGGAAGAAGAGTGCATATTTGATCCTCATAGAAAATGAAGTAATGGAAAATGTTAAGGGATCAATCACTAAACCTCCAAAGGAAGAAGCTCAAGCTCTTGCAAATTACTTGAAAGGGGAAGTAAGGGCTCAAAGGATTCTCATAGAATCCATCAAAGATCCTCTCATACCCTATGTATCAAAGTTGGAGTCATCAAAATATATATACAACAAACTTGTAGAATTGTTCTCTATAAGTACTCCAGGAGAAATGATATCATTAAGACAAGAACTCTTCAAGATGAAGATATCAAAAGAAGAAGGAATAACTTCATACTTTATAGGGTGTAAAAAATTAGAGACAAAGTACAAGAGTTCTAAGAAATAATGTGTGATAAGGAAATGACCAGTGTCATCGTGCTCAATGCACTACTAGAAGAATGGGGAAATTTTACATCAAGAATATATGGAAAGAAAGAAGCAACTCCATTCAATGAACTTTGGTCACCATGAAAAATTAAGGAAACTAGGTTGAAGGAAAAAATCAATGTAATATCAAAAGAGAAAGAAAAAGAATTTTCTTCCATTTCTAAGAGAAAAGGGAAGTTTGGGAAGTTTGATCCACATAAAAAGAACAAGAAGAATGTGTCAAATATTCAATGCTATGGTTTTCCTGAATATGGGAACTACAAAAGAGATTGTCCAAAACTCAAAAACGACACCAAAAAAAAGAAGAAGGGAATAATCCCATATCACCAAAGAAGTGGAAGAAGTTGAAAAGATGGAATCAAAGAAGGAGGAAGTAAAAGATCTCTACTATGATTGAGATAATCTTCTCCACCAAGTTTTTGTAAAGTATATTTATCATGGTAGGAAACATTGAGTAGGGCCTCACTCTTGTGGACTGATAGTGATATGACATTAACATTTATTTAGCCTTAAGTCCTACACATGATTCTTTGAGGACCTCAGGTTGAGGATCCGGACACATGAATCTATTATCAGTGGTTGTGATATTAGTAGTTGTGATGTTTAGGTATGCTCTCCATTGATATTATGATGAAGATATCATTAATGGTTATGTATGTTATCGATTGGTATTATGATAATTGTAGCATTAATGGTTATGCATGTTCTCTATTGATATTATGATAATTGTAACATAAATGGTTATGTTTGGTCTCTATTGAATTTATGATGATGATAGTAGTAGAGGATATGTATGCTCTCTATTGATATCATGACGATGATACCTTTGATGGATAGGTATGTTTTCTATTGATATTACGATGTTGATATCTTTGATGGATATGTATTATGATGATGATAGCCATGATGGATATGTCCCCTATGTTACCTACTTGCATTAGTTCTGGTTCACAATGAACAATGATGCGAATGACTAGGTGATGTTGATGATGCTATTATGACAATGACTAACACTGAGAAACCTTATTACTGATGATTATTGAGTATAGTAGGAAACCACGAGAGGCACTCACATATGACAAGTTGATGACACCTGGTTTGATGAAAATCTATATTTTGTCTTTGAAATTCTAAGTCAATTTTGAAACATGTTATATATATGTTTATTTATATTCTAATGATATGTTAGTGGTTGTAGACGTAAATTAATTGCTTGGTTAAATGACTCACATATGGGTGATGGGGTTGTACAATTGGATGGAACTGCATGGGAGGGGTGGGACAATATCCTTCATCTCACCCACTAGCACTCCCACCGTGACTTGGGTTGGAAAGGTTGAAACACCTTCGCCTTGAAGATCACCTTGTGGACTATTAAGTCATTTTACAAGGAAAAATAGTTTAATTATTTAAGTGACTTAAAAATAATCTCAAGCATTGATCTCTAAGATGATTCTAGAAGTGAGATTAGGGTTAGGGATTTGGACTTAATGAAGATTATAAAGGGAGTCTAATGAGGAGGTGAAGCAGAAAGTATATGATCGAGTCATCATTTAGAGAAAGCAGTATTCTCTAAGTGTGAGTGGCTCTATGGATCATGAGCACAAAGAAGAAGTGTGAGTGGATTTGGCCGAATCTAGGAAGCGAAGTAGTAGGAGATTGCAGAGCCAGTTTGTCATAGGGAGATTGATTTTATCTGGAGGATACCGAGTTTTCCCTAGTGTGCATTAGTGACACGAAAGGAGAGCACAGGTCAAGTTGTTGGCTGAGTATTCAAGCCGATTTCATCTAGAGGTTGATTTCCTAGAGGTCAAGTTCCTTGGGTTAAATTCATTCTGAGGAAGTCATGTCATAGGTTTCAGTTTTGTATTTTTCCTTATATATTTATAGGTTGTAAAACCCATATTTTCCAGATAATAAAATGACAAAGAAATTTTATTGGTGAATTACCCTGCAATGTGCGATTGATCTCTCTGGTTTAATTCCGTTGCATATATTTAATTCTTGAAGTTAAAAATCTGAGTGATTTACTTTTCGGTGATTCAATATTTATTTGGGAAAGTAAATAAATTGTTGGGGATAAAATAACTTGTCATGAGAAATAAATTTGGTTGGTATTAGAAATCTAACAACATGCACATTTACTTAAGTGGTGAATGTAGACAATCTCAAACTCTTTGAGCCTTCCATTCTAGACTAGGAAGAGGAATAAGTCCTCCCTTCTATAGAGGATTTAGCACCATATGCTTAGGCGAAGTTGACATAAGATACAATTTTGCAAAAGAGGTCCAAAACGACAAGGAAAGGGCAACATGACCTTTGGCAGATTGGGTTGAAAGGACAATTTCCAAGCAAAGCTAAATGCTACACCCGATAGAAGGTGTAGGAATTTTGGCCTCATTCAATAATAGCTTTTGAGGATCAAAAGCCCCAAAAAATGGGGAAGTGTGATCCAGATTTGATTATTATATTTTTTCCTCCATCTTAATTTTTTTAGAGTGGGAAAAGTGGAGGAATCAACTCAAATAACATTTTTTACCTATGCGACCCAGTTTGGCAAATTGAGTTCTGAAACATTTAGCGAGTAGCTTAAGGCAACAAATAGTGTTTTTTGGGAGGTAAAATTTTCTTTTCCTATTCCTAGAACATGTACTTGCTACTTTAAACACAAAGGCATTTCCAATGGGGCAAAAATCACTTCAAACGAAGTTTGTACGTAAAAGTTATGCCACTCGAAAGTTGACCTTCCTGTTTTGATAACCATAATTCAAGAGGATGCTACGTTAGACACCATTATTCATGGAAAAGAGGCTAGCTGCATGATCATGATGAAGAAGACTCTAGAATAGTCCATATTGTAACTCTAGTTAAGAGTTGAAAGAGTCAAACCTAACCACTAGTAGGCTACGAGGCTGTGTTATAACCAGACCACTAGGAGAAACAATGGTCCTTTTCTATTTGATGCATTTTGTTCCATATATGAGTAGAGTAGTTGCAAGTGGATACGGAGAGAGAAAACAAAGAGGATTTGTGCATTGTAGTAGCCCACATGTCATAGGCCTCACTTCTTTGTACTTGCATCCATTTTCCATTTGAAGAAAGAGAGAGCTAAGCAACCTCGTCTTCTAACTAGGTTTTCTCCCAAAAGGGTTTCCTAAGGTATATCTTGTGTTCTTATGGTTGTGAGTGATTTTAGTTTTGCTCGTTCTCTATTTTCCACATTTCAAATATCTTATGCTTGAAACCGTAACTTCATAAATCCAAAAGTCTAAGGAAAAATACTCTGCATGGTATACATTTTCAGACTTTTAAGTATAATTTTATCAAATCTATTGTGACAAATTGTTCAATGGAATATCCACGATAGTTTATGGGTCACATGCATACTTGCATAAAGTATTAATTATGTGAGTATCATTACAATGAAAAATAAAAAGAACATTCAAGGAAGAGACCTCACATAATATACACTGAAAGAAAGAAAGAAAGAAAAAGAAAAAAATATGATGACACAAGAATGAATGAAGTAACCGAATGGATAATGATAAGATTTGTACAACAATCTTTAGCATGTGACCTTAAAGTCTAGAAGGTAGAAAAATGGTAAGCAAATAGAACAAAAAAAAATAAAGCGTTCACATTAGCAAGATTACCAACGGTGATGTGAGTGTTATGTAGGCATAAGATGAGCACAAGACATGCCACTCACCACCCTAGAGGTACCAAAAAGACCATGGTGCAATAAAAGGATGAAGAGGACCATTATTAGGTGAAAGCATGATATGTTTTAACAATGGGTTCATTCATTTTTCTGTTATTTGTAACAATGGTGTAATAATAGGATATAGAGGACCATTATTAGGTGAGAGCATGATATGTTTTAACAATGGGTTCATCCATGGTTCAGTTATTTGTAAGCTTATTAATAAATAAGAGTTCAGATTTCAGATTTATGATTTCAAATAGAAGCAACATTATAGAGTTCACTATTCATGAATAAGTAAGTCTATCTTAAAAATATGGATCCAAATTTTTTTAATCTAATTGAAACCTGGATTCTTTAACCCTTCCCTAGTTGCCTTCAATCAATTTCATTTTCATTAGTATTTCAAAGTATGGTCTAAATACCATAAAAAGGAACCTTGAATCGTCCAAGTATATCTGAACTGTAACGTATGAGGTCCATATCCAGTATCTTTCTCAATCATCAATACTAGTTAATTATATATTTTATATTTTTTTCATCTTATTGAATGAGTTTTTTAGGTTTTTACAGGTTCACATTTAAAGAAACCAGTGCTCATGGCCTGGATGCAAATCTAACAACTTGTGTATGCTGGACACTGTTATGTCTGCAAATAGTAAAGGTCATTTAATCTGTTGTGCAGATTATTTTTGCTCGTTGTACTTTACTAATATTTACATAGGTGACTAGATAAATATATACATAGCTGACCAGATTTTAATATAGAGGTTAGATAGTATCAAGGAAAAAAATTGAATCTATTTTTGTCTTAGTCTTAGTAGACCTTAGCCTCAATAGACAAGTATCAACCAATTCTGTTCGTCTGAAATTGCCATGTTTATTGGTGAGGAATCCAGCATGGAAGTAGTAGACAATTAGTGATAATGGAGATTATTAGGAAGGATTACATGAAGAGAGTGTTCCACAGTCAAAGTCTGCGTGATTCAAAAAAGATTTGGACAACCTGCTAGACAAAAACTTATCTCGCAAGAATCTTGTTATAAAACCCCCAGATCCTTGTTGCAATAATCCTGTTATATATGCTTCACTTATCAGCGAAAATGCTCTCCATCTCCTTTGCTCCACATATTTCTTCAATGCTTCTTCAATGATTTTCTCTTCTTCTGGACAATTCACGATTGCCATTGCTTCTCCCAAGCACCTTCCAAGAACCACTGCATCCTCAAGTGCAGAACAACCACCTTGTCCTAAGTCTGGAGTCATAGGATGCATTGCATCCCCTGCAACACACACATTACCCTTACATAGTTTTCCAAATAAAACTGCCCATGGCCATCTCAAGCTGAGCTGAGTTACTGTTAAAGTGTCCATTTGAGTTTTGTTTACTACGTCCAGAACATCCTCTGGATAATCTCCAAGTATTTCCAATGCTTTTTCCAATATACCCTTTGGATCACGTCCAATATCTGAATCTGTAACGCATCCAATTAGTTATGTATTATATTTTTGTCATTTGTTTTCAAATAGTTCACATGGCTTGTGACTGCTATTTGATGATGACCATGTCAAGCTAATCAATTCAAAGGCAATGTAGTTGTTCAAAATTATCGGAAAGGAATATAATAGAAGCTTTCAATAACTTTTAAGAATCTACTTTTAAGGTTGGTGATTATATCAAATGTTGATGGAGTATTATACCACAAGGAAGTGAAGTCCCGGCTACGAACCAGTAAACATCCTTCTCATTACACGGAACAACACCTGCCCGCAAATGTTCTCCCATAAATCGCAGCATCTTTGGCCCAAACTTATGTCCTTCAGGGTACGTTGCCAATCCCCTAATGCCAGATCTCCCAATGAGACTAGGGGCTTGAAGCCCCAGCGAATGAGCCACTACGGAATGTACTCCATCACAACCTATCAGCACCTGTGAGTAGAAACACATTCCAAATGGTTGAGGCCAACATCACACCATAGAAGATAGATTTAATGATCGAACTTGAATGAACAGAACCCCGTAGTTTTGTCACAAATACAAAATGAAGTGCTTCTGCGTGAGAAAACCCACTGCAGAGGTTCCGATCTGATAGAAACCAATGCACATGGGTTATTAAAATTACCTTTCCTTAGCAAGGGGAGATTCAATTTATCATTGCATTTACACCAAGTTTCATTACATTTAATGGGGATTAGAAGTTTGGATTTCAGAATCTACCTTAGCTCTAATAAGTGCTCCTTCTTCCAGGTTTACTGTCGTTAAAGAAGAGTTTGTAGATTGTTGAATGGAAACAACTTTAGCGTTGAATCTGATTGTTCCTGGAGCCAATTCTTTTGCAAGGGTTTCAAGAAGCAAACGCCTTTTCACACACCGAACTTCATGATTCCCTCTGGCAGAAAAGTACTCAAGGAAAAGTTCTTAGCATCACAAAGCATGTGAAAGAATGAAGAAATTATCTCGATGTCCACAAACGACCAAAATAGATAATGGAAATATAAAGTACCTCATGTCATAGTGGCAATGAGGGAGTGCAGCATTGCAGATTCTGGGACTATTTTGGCATCTGACAAACACGAGTGAGGTCAAACAATTTACTTTGCTCATGTTTGTAAGATTCTGAAATATTCCAGAATCTGCAATGGAGTTAAGTCCATGTAAGAGTGCCGAAGGAATCTCCTAAATACAAAAATGAGTAGGAACAAAAATAAAGAATAAAAACAGGTAAACAAGTAAATATTAGGCAAAGAGGCAACAGGATAAGCATTAATCTGAACCAGAGAAGCAAGGGCATTAATCTGAAAGAACCAACAACCCTAACATGAGAGGCATTTAAGATGAGTGGGAGTGGGTAGCAAAATGCCCAAATCAGGTAAAACATCCAATATAATTGAGAATATTTTTGTTTTTCAAAAGTAGAAGCTTGAGGTACCGTCTAGAGGCAAAACAAAAAACTACCTGATATCAGTCTGGAACTGAGAATATTTTCCTCCTGTCCTAGCATGCTGTTTTTGGGTACCAGGTTCCACAGATCTAACTGTGATTGCAAAGGATGTTAAGAATATTGTGCCCAATAACAAGGGGCGTCTTATGATTCTGAATTTTTGGTTGGACTTAGGGTTCAGACAAGCATATGACACTGATAGGTGTCCATATTCCAGCATGGCATCAACCTTTTGGTATGGCAGGCTCCTTTAGTTTTCCCTACTCGTCATTTTGATCTTGAAAATATTGAAATGCAGATGGACATTTTTCTACCTATCCACTGGTTGCACCTATATCAACCCTCTGTAAAAAGCAGAACTAGAAACCCAATATTCTAAACTCTGCACGCGATGAGATCAGTCGTGTGTTGGGAATTGTGGTCTTAATGTTTCAACGATCAAATCCTGAATCCAGGAGGGCAGAAATTATAAGATGATGTGTTTTTACAATTGCTGTATCTATGTTTTCTATGGTCTTGAATGCTTTTTGAGAAATTTATTAGCCAAGAGTTATGTTGGCATACTTACAATTTAGAAGAGCCAGTGTATGAGAGCTGCTTGGTAAATCCTGAAGGGAAGGAAGTCAATTGTGCCCTGCAAGTTGGCAGACAAGAAGCTAAATTATTGTTGAAAGGGCTGTTGGAGGTAAAGTACAGAGGATCAAATTGAGTGATGCTATGGCCATACCCCTGTATCTGTAGATGGTTCAGGCGGAGAGAATCTGCAACACCGAGAACATCGAGAGCCCTCCAAGCATTGTTCATTAGAGTCAATGCAGTGCCTGTGGTTCGTAAAGAGTCTGCTCGCTCTAACACCAAGCTCTTCAAACCAACACTGCAGAAGGTCATTACAAATGTCACAAATCAGCAATCATATGAATGAGGACCTCTAATGAAGACGCAATGTTTGGCAGTCAATATGACCACAATAAGTACTAGTTCAAACAATTTTCAGAATCCTGCTTTTGAAATATTAACCCAACAGTTTTCAGAATCCTGCTTTTGAAATATTAACCAAACAGGAGCCGGAAAAATTAACCTTCACCTAATGGGATAGTTGGATATGCAGAGGCATGGAACAAAAATGAAGTTGAAATTTAACAAACGAAAGGAAAAAAACACTCTATTACACTGTCTCGTTCATTGTCCAACAACAAAACCAAAGTTACTATTACCAGGCTTAGCAATGTCCAAGGGTAAGCCGTGATTTCTGAGTGGCAGTTGTCTTGAGGGTATATATATATATATATAGATGAGAAAGAGAAAAAATCTATGAATATGAAAACCTACAATATCAATATAAATGCAGATTTTCAATATTAATTGATTTCAAAGTACATGATGGTACTGCATACTGCAAAATTCCATAAGACTTTGGACATTTGACAAGTCTGCTATTTGTCTGCTGCGAAAACAGGCAAAGTAAATGTTCTTGGTTTGTTTTTTTCTCTGTGTTTTATAGGGATGATGCTTCGTTCAGTCGATCTGATTCACTTGTGTTGGTCTTGCAAGTCTGAACCATATTTCCGAGTCAAATTGCGACTGACTTGGATGAGCTGATTTGGCTTGGCTTTCTGAAAGAACAGAGATGAACTCCGGTGTTAACAAAGAATCTAAGAAACCAGTAACACCGATCGAACTGTTTCTAAAAGATTTATATGCAAAACTGTCACTCAGACCTCTCAAGCCACAGCGAACACATGGAGCTCAACCTATTTGCAAATATGGATCTTAACCGAAACTTGGGTGGTCAGCAAGGTATCCAGGTCACTGACTATTTATTTCTATGTGGAGATGGAGCTGTTGCAATCAAGAAAGACTGCTGGAGGAGATAAAATTCATAGGCATGGATTTTAACCAAAACACCAAGCTGGAGAACACCGGAGTGCTTGGAACCCATAACCTTTTATCTGTAGATATAAATTGTTAACAAACATATCAGAACAGGGTATTCTGCAGAAACCCACCTTATTCCCTATTCATTCATGTATATGGAATTCTCACAATCAATAAAGATAGCTTGGTATTAAGTTTAAATAATGAGCTTTGCCATCTCAAAAACTAAATTATGAATGGAAAGTGGAATAGGTATTTCACATCAATTATATCAAGGATTTAGGAACTCTGGTAGTAATATCAGAGATTTTAAACGCTGATTATTTTCATGAAGCCATTGACCTATACCAGCTAAATGGATACAAAGTTGCAGGGAAATTGACACTAAGTTATGAATGGAAAATGGAATAGTTGTTTCACATCAATTATATTGAGGATGGATACAAAGTTGCAGGGAAATGGACACTAAGTTATGAATGGAAAATGGAATAGTTGTTTCACATCAATTATATTGAGGATTTAGGAACTCTATAGTAACATCGGAGATTTTAAAGGAAAAATCATTACTAATTATTTTCATGAAGCCATTGACCTATACCAGCTAAATGGATACAAAGTTGCAGGGAAATGAACAGAAGAAGAAATTAAGTACCTCTGAAGGGCAACTGCAGTGGCAAGCCCTGCAATTCCACCACCCACAATTACTATGCCTTCACATTGCTCATTGCTAATGCTGCTGCTGCTCATCTTCCTACCTCCTCAAGCTTCAATCCAGTAGGGTGTTTGAAAGGTCGGTATGAGTAGGGCTCAGGAAGTGGTGTGATATACTATATAAGAAATAAATCAGGCTTCAAGCTATCATATGACAAGTTAATGTTAAGGAATAAAAGCAGCCAGAAAATGGGTTTGCAAAAATTCAGTGATCTATAACTGGATTTGAATCACAGCAAGAAGTAGCAAAAGTAGTAAGTAATGATCTAGGAGAATACAAAGGAAGTGAAATCTTGTTTATTCAGAGTATCCTTTGATGTCTTTAAGTCAAGACACGATCTTTAAAAATCTAAGCACCGCCTTGGTTTTGTTTATGGGCTCTAATGCATTTATATAGAATTGCATTCATACAGGGTAGTCTATTATTATGGATAAAAGCAGAAGCCGACAAAAATGTGGGCACTTGAAAAAAGCGATGGAGTTGTGGGGCATACTAACCAAATGTTTTTCCATCAATATAGTCTTTCTTTCTTTTTCTCTTTCTTTTTTTCTCTTTCTTTTCTTTTTTTTTTCACTTTCATCCCTTTGTTACTCATAATGCTTTAGATTTTTTTTTGTGTTTTTTAGGTGAGAAAATTTATCACACCTGGCAAACTAGCAATGATAACAGTTATTTTTGGTGATATTCTTGAATGCAAGCTGACTCATCATCATTATTCAAAGAAAACTATAGGAAAATAACTTTTTGGTGGTGAGTAAACGTAGATGCCTCTAGGTCTTGGGGAGTTAACTTGTTTCCTTATGTCTTAGGAAGACCAGCTACACTCATCTGTGGTTGTTATTAGGGAATGCACTTGTCACTGTTATTCAAGGGAAACCACACTATTTGGTTCTATATTGGATTGTAGAACCAGTGTAGATCCATTTTAACCATGGATCTACTAAGAGCGAGAGAGATCAAATTTAAAACTTCAAAAAAAATGTACACATCAAGAGATTTAATTCCTTCAGTGGGTGGTAAATATGTGATTAAGATAGATCTATAATGGTAAATTTTTAATGTCTATATTGTATTTTTTAATACTTTATTATTATTAATATTTTATATTAAAAATTGAATGAGTTACACATTTTCCTATTATTAGCAAATAACTAAATTATTTTATCCTTAATTACTTTTTCTTTTCTAGCATTGAAATACTTTACTAAAGTAAACATTAGTATATAATAGAGAGAAAGTGAAAGTGAAATATCATAGAACAAGGTCTATTGAAAGTGGAACACTGCGTTGTAAAATGAGTCTCTTATACCTTTTAAATTGTTTATTTATATGAATATTTTATTTATTTTTTCCTTGTTGATATTAGTGAAAATTGTTTTTATTATTTTTTGAGGATATGACATACCTACACATCTCCTCATACTGGATTATAGAATAAGCCTAACCTCTCTTTTATTTTTAATTATTTATTTATATGGTTATTTAATTTTTATTTTTTGTTTGGTTGACATTAGGTAAAATTGATTTTATTATTTTTTGAGGACAATGCCATATTTACAAGTCCCTCACACTAAATTTTAGAATGAGCCTCTTTGTTAGTTTTAATTATTTATTTATATGATTTTCTTTGTTTTTTTTTTTGTTTTAGTTGACATTAGTTAAATTTACTTTTATTATTTTTTAGGACGTGGCATACTCAAACACGTCCCTCATAGTGGATTGTTACAATGAACCTCTTTTCTATTTTTTATTATTTATTTATATGATTATTATTTAATTTTTGTCTTTTTGTTTTGGTTGATTATAGCGAGAACTATTTTTATTATTTTTTGAGGAGGTGACATACTTACACATGTCCCTCGATTATAGAATGAGTCTCTCTTCTATTTTTATTATTTATTTATATGGTTATTTTTTTATTTTTTTTAGTTATGTTGACATTAGCCAATTTTTTTTTATTATTTTCGAGGACAACACATCCCTCATCTCCATTGTAGAATGAACTCTTCTTGGTTATTTTTAATTATTTATTTATATGATTATTTCAATATTTTTTCTTTAGCAAAATTTATTTTTATTATTTTTGAGGACGTGACATACATATATATTTAGCTCATAGTGAGATACTTACACATTTCCCACATACTGGATCCTAGACCAGTATAGATGCATTTTAACTCTCATACTCATTGTAGAATGAACCTCTCCGTCATTTTTAATTTAAGTATTAGGGAGTTCACTCGGTGCATTATATTAGATATCATTTTGGGATTCAACTAGGTTAAGTAAGTCATTCATGTATGACCATTTCCATGAGAGGTAGTCGTAATTGACTAATTTCTCATATTTTTTAATAATTCACTTAGATATCATTTTTTGATTCAACTGTGTTAAGTAAGTCATTCACCTATGACCATTTCCATGAGAGGTAATCGTAAATAACTAATTTCTCATTATTTTTGAATAGTTCACTTAGCACTCATTGGATTGAAACTAGTGAAATGAATCACATAGCGTCAATCATCACTTCTAGGGCTTGCACAAGTAAGTCATTCAGGTATGACCATTTCCATTAGAGGTAGTCCTAACTAACTAATTTCTCATGATTTTTGAATAGATCACTTAGCACTCATTGGATTGAAACTAATGAAATGAATCACATAGCGTCAATCATCACTTCGAGGGCTTGCACAAGTAAGTCATTCATGTATGACCATTTCCATGAGAGGTAGTGGTAAATGACTAATTTCTCATGATTTTTGAAAAGCTCACTTAGCACTCATTGGATTGAAACTAGTGAAATGAATCACATAGCGTCAATCATCACTTCCGGGGCTTGCACAAGTAAGTCATTCACGTATGACCATTTCCATGACAGGTAGTGGTAACTGACTAATTTCTCATGAATTTTGAATAGTTCACATAGCATTCATTGGATTGAAACTAGTGAAATCAATCACATAGCGTCAATCATCACTTCTAGGGCCTACACAAGTAAGTCATTCAAGTATGACCATTTCAATGAGAGGTAGTCGTAACTGACTAATTTCTCATGATTTTTGAATATTTCAATTAGCACTCATTGGATTGAAACTAGTGAAATGAGTCACATAGCATCAATCATCACTTCCGGGACTTGCACAAGTAAGTCATTCACGTATGACCATTTCTATGAGAGGTAGTGGTAATTGACTAATTTCTCATGATTTTTGAATAGTTCACTTAGCACTCATTGGATTGAAACTAGTGAAATGAATCACATAGCGTCAATCATCACTTCCGGGTCTTGCACAAGTAAGTCATTCAGGTATGACCATTTCCATGAGAGGCAGTTGTAACTCACTAATTTTTCATGATTTTTGAATAGTTCACTTAGCACTCATTGCATCGCGTGATGTCGATAGGGGTGAAGAAGTGGGATTGAAACTAGTGAAATGAATCACAAAGCGTCAATCATAACTTCCGGGGCAATCATCACTTCCGGGGCTTGCACCCAGTAACCAAGACTTCCCATGATTTTTGAATAGTTCACTTAGCACTCATTGTATCGCATGATGCCGATAGGGGTGAAGAAGTGGGATTGAAACTAGTGAAATGAATCACATAGCATTAATCATCACTTCCGTGGCTTGCACCCGGTAACCAAGGCTTCCCGGGAGGTCACCTATCCGAGATCACCTCCTCTGGCTCAAGCACGCTTAACTATGGAGTTTTCCCCACAATCAAGCCCACTTAGCTTACTACCCCATTTGCAAAACCTTAGCAAGTATTGTGGTTCATGAACCATTCAAGTAGAGACCCCTTTACTCTTTTTGAATTTAAGTATTAGGGGGTTTAGGGAGTGCATTATATTAGATATCATTTTTCGGGGTTTAGGGAGTGCATTATATTAGATATCATTTTTCGATTAAATTACGTTAAGTAAGTCATTCACGTATGACCATTTCCATGAGAGGTAGTCATAACTAATTAATTTCTCATGATTTTTAATTATTTATTTATATGATTATTTAATTTTTTTTTTTTTTGTTTTTTTATATTAGCAAAACTTATTTTAATTATTTTTTGAGGACGTGACATACTTACGTATTTCTGTCAAACTGACATACTTAGACATTTCCCACAGATTGGATTCTAGAACTAGTATAGATCCATTTTAACCACGGATCTAATTTCAAACTTCAAAAAAAAATATACACCTTAAAAGATTTAATCCCTTCTAGTGCTTGATAAATATGTGATTAAGATAGATCTATAGAGGTAATTTTTCATTGTTTATATTGTCTTTTTGAATATTTTATCATTATTAATATTTTATTTTCAAAATTGAATGCCTACATTTTCCTCTTATTACCAAATAGCTACATTATTTTATCTTTAATTACTTTTTCTTTTAGAGAATTGAAATATTTTACTAAGGTAAAAATTAGTACACACATAATAGTAGTTAATATGGATATTCAAACAATTTATTTAAGTTCTATATTGAGATATTTACAAGAGAAATATCTATATATATATATAATATATATATATATATAACTTGATCTCTGTAAAGTTATATAGAATTATATTATTTAAGATAGACATGGAAATATTTTATTTATAACTTGAAGAGTGAAAGTGAAGTATCATAGAACCAAGTAGAATGAAAGTGAAATACTAGATTGTAAAATGAGCCTCTCGTAGATTTTTAATTGTTTATTTATATGATTATTTAGTTTTTTGTTTTTTCTTGTTGCCATTAATGAAAAATTATTTTTATTATTTTTTGAGGACGTAACATACTTACACATGTCCCTCATACTAGATTGTAAAATGAGCCTCTCTTCTATTTTTAATTATTTATTTCTATGGTTATTTAATTTTTGTTGTTTGTTTTTTTTTTAGTTGTCATTAGGTAAAATTATTTTTATTATTTTTTTAGGACAATGACATACTTGCAAGTGTTATACTGTGAGTGAGTCTCTGGGTTATTTTTAATTATTTAATTATATTATTATGTTTTTAGTTGGCATTAGTTAAAATTATTATACACATAATAGAGAGAGAGAGTTCATACTGAAGTCTAAAATATATTAGTTAATATGGATATTCAAAAAAATTATTTAAGTTTTATATTGAGATATTTATAAGAGAAATATATCTATATTTTTAATTACTTTATCTCTATAAAGTTTTATAAAATTATATTATTTAAGATAGACATGGGAATATTTTATTTATTACTTGAAAGGTGAAAGTGAAATATCATAGAACCAAGTAGAATGAAAGTGAAATACTAGATTGTAAAACGAGCCTCTCGTCAATCTTTAATTGTTTATTTATATGATTATTTAATTTTTGTTGTTTCTTGTTGAAATTAGTGAAAATTAATTTTATTGTTTTTTGAGGAGGTGACATAGTTACACATGTTCCTTATACTGGATTGTAGGATAAGCCTCTCTTCTATTTTAAATTATTTATTTATATGATTATTTAACTTTTGTTTTTTTGTTTTGGTTGACATTAGGTAAAATTACTTTTATTATTTTTTGAGGACAATGACATACTCACAAGTCCCTCTTAGTGGATTGTAGAATGAGCTTCTCAGTTATTTTTAATTATTTATTTATATAGTTATTTATTTATTTATTTTGTTTTAGTTGACATTAGTTAAAAAAAATTATTATTTTTTGATGACATAACATATTTACACATGCCCCTCATACTCGATTATAGAATGAGCCTCACTTCTATTTTTAATTATTTATTTATATGGTTATTTAATTTTTGTTTTTTTTGTTTTGGTTGGCATTAGCTAAAATTATTTTTATTAGTTTTTTAGGACAATGACATACTTACACACTTACACTTACCTCATACTCGATTGTAGAATGAGTCTTTTCATGATTTTTAATTATGTGTAAGTATGTTAAGTCCTCAAAAAATAATAAAATCATATTCGCTAATGTTAACCCAAAAAAAAAATTAATTAACCATATAAATAAACAATTAAAAATCTACTAGAGGTTCATTTTTCAATCAGTGTTTCACTTTCATTCTACTTGGTTCTTTGATATTTCACTTCCACCCTTCAAGTAATAAAAAAAATATTCCATGTCTATCTTAAATAATAATTTTATATTACTTTATAGAGATAAATATAATATATATATATATATATATATATATATATATATAAAAATTGTTGAATATCCATATTAACTAATATATTTCAAGTATGAATTACCTCTCTCTATTGTGTGTGTATTAATGTTACCTTAGTAAATATTCCAATGTTAGGCAAGAAAAAGTAATTAAAGATAAAATGATAAAGTTGGTTTTGAAACCTCACCAAATCTCAAGAATGTGATTAATATGAAAGCAATACTATTATTATATAGTTACTTCTTAGTAAGAGTAAATGCATAACTCATTCAATTTTTAATAAAAAAATATTAATAATGATAAAATATTCAAAAATACAAAATAAACAATGAAAAATTACCACTATAAATCTATCTTAATCACATATTTACCAAGCACTAGAGGGGATTAAATCCCTTGACATGTAAATATTTTTTCAAAATTTGAAATTTAATCCCTCTAGGCTCTTGATAGATCGATAATTAATTAAAATAGATCTATATTGGTATTAACCCATGAAAACTGGTATAAACCTGAGATTTATTGTACTAGTAAGTGGGATTATAGATCTCTCAAGGATTTTCGATGCACCAAAATTTTCATTGCAAATTTTCCAGAATTTCTGCGCTTTGAGACTGGTAGCTAGTATCCTTCCTTGCATATTTCTTATGTGGCATCGAGCATCTTTCCCATCACCTCCATTTCTATTTTCCAATCGGCAATGGTTCAATCCTCCATCTCCCTTGCTACTAATTCCGACCACAATGCGTTTATCAATTATCGTGGTCTAGATGCAAAGAATTTTTTTCTAGCCATCTCTACCGGCATCTTCGTTTACATGGACTCAGAGTCTTCCTCGATCAGCCTGAATTGTAATGGGGAGATGATTTCAGTGGCCAGATTGAACACGCCATTCGATTGGCCTTGGTTCATGTGGAAGTATTCTCTGAAGGATATGTCGATTCAAGTTGATGTCCATATGAACTTGTCTAAATTTTGGACACAAAGGCCCCTATAATTCTTATACCAGATGAAACTATACCAGATGAAACTTGATGAATTTCAAGGACCCTATCATTAAATTAATCTCAACCACCACGTTAAACACACATCAGGGACTTATCGTTAAATTAATCCCAACTACCTTGTTAAACACACATTAGATAATTAAAGTCAAAAGGGTATTTAATACAGAGTTGGCAAATATGTATGGGCAAGCATACTCTTCAACTATTACTTGGAGTCTGCAACCTCTTCAACTCTTCTTACTTGTAATCCACAACCTCTATAACTCTGCAAGTTCATAAAATCATTCATTTTGTATAATAGTCCATCATGTGTCTTAATGATTTTCTCTACATAAATTAATGAATAAAAAATGTATGTTTAGATAAATATGATTGTAAAAGTATTTTTGCATAGTAGAGAGAGTTGAGAGGGTGAAATCTTGGAGGTGAAGAGAGAAAATCACCATGGAGCAAACATTGGTGGGGGCCTTGAAATAGTTTCTTACTAAGTTTTACAGAGAGTTACTTCGCAACCCGTGGTGTAGTGTAAACCACCGTAAGAATTTTGTTTCAATTGGAGATGCAACCTCCATTTATCAAGCCAATGTATTTTCATATGTTTTTATATCTTAATCTAAATTATGGTTTGTTGTGATATGGCTTTAAAATTTGATGTCTAGTTTTACAGCAACCACTCTCTTTTACTCTGTTCTACCATGAGTCATTTTTTGTGTTTTTATATGCTCATCGAACTCTTTTGTTGAGGCATAAACTCCTATTCTCTGCCCTATAATTTCTTTCACATGAGCGTATTTTCTAGCAATGATTTTTTTTTTATAGTGAGAAATGGAAGCATCAAGCACAAGCTTGAATAATCCTCAAATACCTCATTTTAATGGAAAAAATAATGACTACTAGGCTATAACAATGAATGCTATGTTTCTTCTCAAGACATTTGGGATTTTGTGGAGAATGGTTTTCAAGAATGAGTAGATGCAGCAGAATACAATGCCTTAGCACAACCAGAAAGGGATTTTTTGAGGGACAATAGGAAGAAGGATGCAAAATCCCTCTTCTACATCTTTCAAGCACTCAATGAAAGAATTTTCCCAAGGATTGCAGTAATAACAAAGTCTAAGCAAGTATGGAAAACCCTCCAAATAGCCAACCAAGGTATGGAAAAAGTAAAGACAACAAAGCTACAAATGATAATGAGAGATTTTGAGACAATTTATATGAAAGAGTCTAACAACGTAGACTCGTTTTTTACACATGCAATTGGACTAGTTACTCAAATTAGGTCTCATGGTGAGACACTTGAGAAAAGGAGAATAGTTGAGAAAGTGCTGAAAAGTCTGCCAACAAGGTTTGATACCATTGTTGCGGCCATAGAAGAGAAAAAGTATCTCTCACAATTTTCAATAGATGAGCTTCATGCATCACTGATTTCTCATGAACATACACTGAATAGAGCAACAAGATCCTCATTGGAACATGCCTTCAAGGCATAAGTTTCATTTAGTCAAAGTAGAGGTAGAGGAAGATCAAATGCTAGAGGAAGAGGAAGAAGCCCACACAGAGGTGGAAGAGGCAACCCTTCAAGCTCAATTGGAAGGGACATCAATCAAAATTCAAATCAAGGCCCAAGCCAAAATCAAGCACAAGGTGAGAGGTATGATAAATCTCAAGTTCAATATCATTATTGTAAGAAGTATGGTCATTATGCAAATGAATGTAGAAATAAGCAATATGACATAAATAACAAACCAAGTGTAAATTTCAAAAAGTAAAATCACGACTATGCTAGCATGTTTTTAGCTTGTAATGTAGCACAAGAAAAACAAAATGATCTATGGTTTCTAGATTCAGGGTGTAGAAACCACATGACAGGGAACATAGAAATTTTTTCCAATCTAGATGAAAGTGTGAAATTTGAAGTGACATTAGGGATGGATAGAAAAGTCTCTGTCATGGGAAAAGGTAGAGTCAATACTCTAAAAAATAATGGGGAGAATACATACATGTCAGATGTTTATTTTGTCCCTGGTCTGAAGCATAACCTCATAAGCATTGGACAACTCATGCAAAAGGGATATAATGTATTTTTCAAAAATGTTGAGTGCACAATTTTGGATAACTCTCCAAGTAGACAGTTGATCACAAAGTTCAGATGACAAGCAATAGAATGTTTCCCTTAAAGATAAAATCAGAATTGAAGGAAGAAGGTGCACAAGCACAAATATTAATGAATTCACAAGAGGTTGAAAGAAAAGCTGCAACTGTCATACAAGTAAACTATCAAGCAAAGGTCAAAGATGAAAATTGGTTATGGAATTTGAGAATTGGTCATCTCAACTTTTGAGGTTTGAATTTGCTGCATAGGAAAGGCATGGTGAAGGGATTTTCACTCATAGAAAAATCAGACAACCTATGTGAAGGATGTATCTTGGGGAAACAACATAAAGATACATTTCTAGTAGGAAAGTCAATAAGGGAAAAGGCACCTCTGGAGATTGTCCATTCAAATTTATGTGGACTAATGCGGACACCATCAATTGGTGGCATCCATTATTTTTTGGCTTTCATAGATGATTATACAAGGAAGACATGGGTTTACTTCCTAAAATAGAAAAGTGAAGTGTTTGAGTGCTTTCGTCAATACAAAGCTCTTGTCGAAAAGCAATGTGCACACTACATCAAAGTCTTGAGGATTAATAGAGGTGGCATATACATCTCAAAATACTTCCTTTGATTTTGCAAGGAGCATGGAATTCACAAGCAATTCCTCAACATTGACTCCCTCTACTCCTATTCAAGTGCAACAAATCATGCAACAAGTAACACCGTCAACAAATAATAGGACAATGTCACACAATCAAGCAATTTCTTCTCCAAGCATGTTGCAAAGTGTAACGACAAGTGACATGTCAAGCCTATCTTTTGTAAGCATAAGAAAACCAAAATTCAGAAATTTAAATGAAATCTATGAGAAAGATGAAGTTGATAGTAGCGTTGGTATGAATTCCTTATTTGAATTATTTTGTCGTGTAGATGACCCAATCCATTTTGAAGATGCAATCAAAGAATAAAAATGGGTTGCGGAAATGGAGGAGGAAATAGAAGCAATAGAAAAAAATGACACATGGGAGTTAGTGAACCTTCCACAAGGAAAAGAAGTCATTGGAGTGAAGTTGGTGTATAAGACCAAGAGAAATGTTGAGGGGAATATTGAAAGGCATAGAGTGAGTCTAGTTATCAAAGGATATAAGCAACAACATGGAAGAAATTATGTGGACACATTTGCACCAGTCGCGAGGATGGAGACAATGCGTACAGTCGTATCGATTACAGCGCAACATAGATGGAAAGTGTATCAAATGGATGTAAAATCAATGTTCTTGAATGCAATGCTAAAAGAGGAAGTATATGTTTCAAAATCACCTGGTTATAGGGTAGAAGGCTAAGAAGACAAGGTGTATAGGTTGAGGAAAGCTCTTTATGGGTTGAAGCAAGCACCATGTGCATGGTATAGTAGGATAGATGCCTACTTCTTAGACAATGGCTTCGACAAATGTCATGGAGAGCCTACTCTCTACATCAAACAAAGTGATGGTAAGATTCGTATTTATATGTAGATGATTTAATTTTTACAGGTAGTGATGATTTCCTCATCATTGATTTCAAAGAAGTCATGAAAAGTGAATTTGAAGTGACTGACTTGGGGTTGTTAAAATATTTTTTGGGCATAGAAGTGAAGCAAACAAAAAATAGTATTTTTATTTCCCAAGAAAAGTATGTAGCACACATTTTGGAGAGGTCTAAAATGAGGAACAACAAGCCCTCAACAACTCCAAATGTCATGGGGTTGAAGTTGAGAAAAGAATATTGCAGGAGCAATATCAATCCAACATTATACAAATGTATGGTGGGAAGCTTGATGTATTTGACTGCCACTAGGCTAGATATAATGTATGTAGTGAGTTTGGTGTCGAGTTTCATGGAGACACCTAAGGAGACGTATTGGAAAACAACAAAAACCATTCTAAGGTATGTCAATGGGACACAATAGTATGGTCTTTTATACACTACTACAAATGAGTTTAGGCTGGTTGGTTACACCGATAGTGACTGGGGAGGAAGTGTTGATGAGAAAAAGCGCACGTCATGATATGTTTTTCTTTTGGGTTCTGGAGCCATTTCAAGCTTAATATTTTGTCGCAACAGTAGCAGCATGTCAGATAGTTTGGATGAGAGGGATGTTGAGGGATCTATGCCACGACCAAGAGGGAACAACAACTATTTTCTGCAACAACACTGACACAATCAAAGAACTCTATTTTTCACAAGAGGATCAAGCAAATTGATGCTAAATTTCATTTTATTAGAGATTTAATTAACAACGCTGAAATTTTGTTGCAGCACTACAGGTCGCAAGAACATTTTGTTGATATTTCACAAATTAATTTGTAGGAATTTACAGGGTAAGTTCCTTACATAGAACACCAAAGGAAATCACTCAGAAACAGATAACAAATTAGCACACCAGTATTCTTAACGTGGTTAAAACCCTCAAAGAAGGAAACAGTGCATGACCTGAGCCAACATGGCCACTTCAAGAAATTTATTAATATAAAAGAAAGAAAATTTACATAAGATTCTCTCATAAACGGGCACCTAACAAATGACCCTCCATGTTCTTTAAATAGAGATCATCGACCAATTAGGTGTTAAGCCACGGATCAAGTTTCGGTAATACCAAGGAGAGAATGAATTGTCGGATAACTTCATGTCTATAACATATTGTGATCGTCATAACCTAAGTTACAAAAATTACATACTAAAGAAACACACTTTACCTAACTATACACTAGACCAAGTTATACTTAATTATATCTTATGTGTTGGAATCCCCTAACATCCCCCCTTAAGAACAACTTGGGATAGGATTGAAGGATGTACAAAGATGACACAATAGAAGAAGGAAGGAGGCATTAGAGCTTATCCCCACTTAGTGAGAACTTCATGAACTCCAACCATAAATCGAAGTTTAGTAAACTTCGCCTCTGTGAGAACCTTCGTAAATATGTTTGCAACTTGATCATCGGTTGAACAATATTGCAATTTAATAACATGGTCATGAATAAGATTTCTGATGAAGTTCATGTGTAGTTCAACGTATTTTCTACGTTGATGTTGGATTGGATATTCGCATAGTTGAATGTCACTTTTATTATCACACCAAAGTGTAGTCGAATGTTGTTGCTGAAAACCAAACTCTCACTGGATCTCACGAAGCCACGGGGCTTCCTTACTTGCTTCAACAACACCACGATACTCTGTTTTTGCTGAAAAAAGATAAATTGCACTCTGATTCTTGCAAGCCCATGTAATAGGTCCAGAACCAAGAGTGAAGACATAACCTGCAGTAGACTTCCGATCATCAAGGTCACCAGCCCAATCAGAATGAGTGAAACCAACCAATAGAGGAGATTCTTCTACACTGTAATGAATCCCAAACTGAACTGTACCTCAACCATAACTAAGTATTCTTTTAGGTACTTTCCAATGAATTTCATGTGGGTTTTGCATAAACCGAGAAACAAGGCCAACAACAAAGGAAAGGTGAGGATAGGTATGGGTGAGATACAAAAATTTTCTAATTAGATGAAGGTATAATGTATCATCAACTTGAAGGGAAGTACAAGCAACTAAAAGTTTGGCTCCAGACTGAAAGGGAGAAGGGGCTGGCTTATAGTCTTCCATATGAAAGTGGTGTAGAAGATCACAGGCATACTCGGATTGGGGAAGGGAAATACCTTCTTTGGATTGCAAAACTTGAAGACCAAGAAATAATTCAAGTGTCCTAAATCTGTCATTTAAAATTGCTTTCTAAAGCTAGACTTCACATGGTTTATAAGATTGGGATCACTACGAGTAAGGATAAGATAATCAACATAAATAACAAGAATGATAAGAGACTTACCCACATTCTTGGTGTAGACAGTATTGTTAGAGTGACACCTAGAAAAGATAGTATCTAAAAGAAAGCTATCGAATTTGGAATACCAAGCTTGTGGGGCTTGCTTGAGACCAAAAGGGATTTCTTAAGTGGACATAAAAGGTTGGAGTCTATTTGTATAAAGCTAGGATGTTGTTCCATATATATTTCTTCATGCAAGTCACCATGCAAGGAGGTGGATTTAACATCCATCTGATGGACTTCCCATTTGAAAGAGGCAGCAAGGGAAAGAGCAAGGGAGATAGAGTTCATTTTGGCAATAGGGGAGAAGGTTTTAGTATAGTCAATGCCTTCAACTTATGAAAAACCCTTAGCAACAATACGAGCTTTATGTTTATCAACTTTTCCATCTGGTCCAAACTTGGTTTTGTAAACCCATTTTGCATCTAACAAGTTTTCATCCCTTTGGAAGAGGAACAAGGTCCAACGTATCATTTTCCAATAATGAACGATATTATTCATTTGTAGCTACATCCCAATATGGATAAAGCTTGAAACCTCTACAAAGGTGTTAGGATCATAATTCGTTGAAGCTTGAGCCCGTAAAAAAGAGGCTCTATTGAGCTAAGAATGTGTACGATGTTGATCTGTAGGATCACCTGTAAGAGCACTTATTGCATCCCGAGTTGCGCAGATCCATTTCAGAAGTTGAGGAGCTAAAGGAGGATCTCGAGAAGGTGGGGGAGGATTTGCATCCTCACTGTCATCATCTAAAGAAGGAATATTTTCAGAAGTAGAAGGGATAGAGAGGTGGCACATCCACCAAATTAGGATCATAATCCGATATATCTTTAGCAAACTTTACATGTCTTCTAATGATAGCATTTTTGGATTTAGGTTGAAGAAATTTATATCCTTTGAAATCTTCATAATATCCACCATAAATATAGTTTTCACTCTTAGGTTATAAGGCTTTATGTTTCTCATCTCGAATATGGGCCCATGCTTCACTTCCAAAAACACGAAAGTGAATTACATCTGGTTTAATTGAGCTCCATGCTTCTTCTTGAGTGATATTCTTTACAACCTTATTAGGAGTGTGATTTACTATGTAATTTTCACAGTTAATTGTTTCTGCCCAAAAATTAAGACTAAGTCCTTTAGATTGAAGCATACGATTAGCCATTTCCTTTAGGGTGTGATTTTTCCTTTCAGCTACACCATTTTGTTGTGGAGTATATGGAACAATATGTTGCAATTTAATTCCATGTTTAGTGAAAAAAAGTTGATGAATTTGTTGTTAACATATTATCTGTCATTATCGAATATTAATTTAAGAATTTGATGTCCAGATTGTTTCTCAACAAACGCCTTAAAGGCCAACAACATGTTAAAGACTTCACTCTTGAGTTTTAAGAAGTATAACTAAGTGCATCTAGATAAATGAGCAATGAAAGTTAACAAATACGTGTAGCCAAAGAGTGAAACAACTGGAGGTGGACCACATAAATCACTATGCACAACTTGTAAAGGGGTTGAGGCATGCCAAGAGGCACGCTTTTCAAGACTATCCCAATGATGTTTTCTGAGTACACATCTGGAACAAACACCATCTCTGCAAGATACCATAGGAAGACTTGTCACCATATTTTCTTTACATAGATTTTGAAGGGAGTGATATTTTAAGTGACCAAATCACTCATACCAAAGTTTGCTAACTTCATGATTATGAGAAAAAAATATTGAGGGAAGAGTTGATGACCATCAACCTTGTAGAATCATTAGCAATGTGAGTAGTTAAAATCTGTCTAGGATCTCTTAGGTCCTTAATTACAACATCACGAAGTGAAAATTCAATAGTTTTACCTTCACCTAAATAATCTATCTCATATACAGATAGAAGGTTGTAGGATAAGGTAGGAACACATAATACATCATTAATTGACCATTATCTAGATGAATAGTTCCAGACCCTACAACACTAAGAGATCTATCATCAGCAACATATATATTTTGGTGTTATAATCATTTAAAGAAGAAAACATGGTTTTGTTTTTTTACATGTGATAAGAAGCTCCAGAATCAATGAGACACTCATGAGAATCAAAAGAAGAAGATATATTTAGTGCATAACTAGACCGAGATGCTTTACAACCACATACAGAAAGTGTTATTCCTGAATATGAAGTTGAAGTTGAAGAGTGCTCCAAATAGATGTTATGCTTTTTCATTGCTTCTTCTAAGGCTTCCATCTTCTTAAAACATTTTGATTCTAAGTGGCCATCACAATTACAAAATTTGCAATGTCTATCAGTCTTATTTCATTTTCTTTTAGTTGCCTTATCATTTTGTTGAGTTGACTTTTCAATGTGAGACTAAAATTATTTAGGACCTTTGTTTGGTTTAGGACCATTCTTTTTAGGATGTTGGTTCTTAGGATTCTTTGAACTTGGTTTATGATGGGTTGTTAAGTCTTTCTTAAAAGAGTTTCCAGTATTAAGAAGACCAATATGTAAGAGTTTTTCTTGCTCTCTTATTAAAGAATCACAAAAGACATCAAAAGAGGGGGACTTGTAGCCTTATCATTGAGAAATAAAGGCTTCTCTAGTAGAATGGTAGGTGGAAACAAACATAGAGTATGTTGGTCCTAACTTAGTAAGAATGGAATAGATAAGGCTACCTTCTTCTTTCTTAACCTTAACACCTTCCAAGATAGGTCTAACAGTCTTGAACTTGGACAAAAAATCTTCAATGGAAGAAAAAATATTGGGATCCAACGTAAGAAACACATTTTCAAGTTGATGGGCTCTAATTTCATTTTTAATTTCAAAAACTTTATTGAGTTTTTTCATTGCTTCACCAGCGTTATCAATTTTTGTGATATGGAATCTAAGGACTGGAGAAATAGACATACCTATCAGCCCATGTGCTTGATATTGCTTATTTTACCATTTAGCTTCCTTATCTTCATCTTGAGGTTTATACTCTTGGCCTGAGGCTATTCTATAAATACCTTTACTTCTAAGTAAATCCACCATGTATGATATCCATTGGAAGTAGATGGTGTTGTCAAGAATAAATAGGTGTGGACTTTCTATTATAAAAGAAAATGAATTTTATATGCTAAAACTAAGTGTTCCAATGGAAATATCTCGAAAAATTAGGCCGATTAAAAAAATGGCTCTGAAAACAACTTCTAGATGAAGACATTATGGTTTTTTGAAGAAAAGTTGTTGAAGATGCCAATGAACCACGTGAATGTTGCGAAGTTGATGATAATTTTATATTTGAACCCCCCCTCCCCCGGTCGCCTGCCCTGCCCTCCAAACTTAATCTAATTATCTCACTTAAAAAAAAATTACTTTATGTGGCTGACTTTTATAAATAAGTGAAAGTCACTTTTACAATGGTACTTTATGAACTATCCACTAAATTGTAACTTAAATAAAAGATAAAGTGACTTTAGAATTATAAGTGACTCACTTTTTATAATGGGTGAGAATTTTTTTACATAAAGAAAATTTAAAACATAAGATACATCTGTTTTTTGAAAAAGTAACTCAACAAAAAAAAACTTGAACCCAAGACCTCTATTCTCATAAAGTATCTTTAGACCAAGTGAACTAGTTTAAAAGACTATAAATTTTTGGGAAGGAGGAAGGGTTTTTTCCTTTTTCTTTTTGCTCATTGAAACTTTGGTTTGCGTGCTTACTTCAAAAACCCTTTTTTGCCTCCAAAACAAAAAAGAAACCACACAACCCAACAGAACAAGGAAAAGTATCCAAGCCTTATGGCTTAAAGTTAGTTTCAACCGAAAATTATATATTTTCCTCAATGTTGCCAATTTTCCGAGATCACAATAAGGCACAACGGAAAATAGCATACGCATGAGAAAAATCCTTTCTTTTTATTTTTGATTTGCAAGATCGCATAGAGTCGCGGGCAAAGAGCATACGCAAAAATGAAAGGTATAAATCCGGTAATAAAACAAAAATTAGATGACTATAAACCGAAATAAATAGAGAGATAAATAACTATAACTACAGATAAAGACTACATAACTCTAGACCTTAAAAATGACGTAGATAGGGCTACCGAAAACCTTTTCACGTGAAATGAAAGGGGCTCCTCACTGGAACAGATTCTCCTAACGTAATAGAGTAGTCCTCTCAGCCCGAAAGTAGTGAAAAAAAATAGTTATAGGAAACGACAGCTGGATGTAGTTGTATCAGCATCGGATTTGGATCACCAATGGATGTGACCCTCGAATAACTCTGATACCATGTAAGAATTTACGGGGTAAGTTCCTTAGATTGAACACCAAAGGACACCGCTCACAAAATGATCACATATCAATACACCAGTATTATTGATGTGGTTAAAACCCTTGAAGAGGGAAATAGTCCATGGCCTGAGCCAATAAGGCCACTTCATGCAATTTATTAATGTAAAATAAATAAAATTTACACAATTTTATCTCATAAAAGGTCACCTAACGAATGACCCTCCATGCTCTTTAAATAGAGATCATGGACTAATCGGGTGTTAAGCCACATATCAAGTGTCAGTAATACTGAGAAGAGAATGAACTATTGGTTCACTTCATGTCTAGAACATATCATGACCGTCAGATTGTAAGTTACAAAAAGTACATATAAAAGAAACACACTTTACCTAATTATACACTAGACCAAGTTATACTTAATTATTTCCTATGTTTCCAAATATCTTAACACCATTGGCATGTGAAATTTTTGTTTCTCTTAGAGATTGTTTTGGAGTTGTTAATAGCCGCAGTTGTAATTAAGGGGGAGTGTTGGAAAATTAATCTCAACCAACGGGTTAAACACACATTAGATAATTAAAGTCAAAAGGGTATTTAATACCGAGTCGGTAAATATGTATGGGAAAGCATTCACTCCGCAACTATTACCTACATTTCACAACCTCTGCAAGTTTAGAAAATCATTCATTTTGTATAATCATCCATCATGTGTCTTAATGATTTTCTCTCACATAAATTAATGAATAAAAAATGTATGCTTAGATAAATATGAATGTAAAAGTATTTTTCATAGTAGAGAGAGTCGAAAGGGTGCAAGTTTTAGAGGTGAAGAGAGAAAATGGTGGAGAAAATATTGTTGGGTGCGTGAAAACAGTTTCTTAAGGGAGTTTTACAGAGAGTTACTCTGCAACCCCTCATGAAGTGTAAATTACAGTAAGATTTTGTTTTACATAAAAATGCAACCTCCATTTATCAAGCGAATGTATTTTCATATGTTTTGATATCTTAATGTAAAGTATGTTTATTTGTGATATGGATTTAAACTTTCATGTCTAGTTTTACCTCAACCACTCTCTTTTACATTGTTCTACGTGAGTCATTTTTTGTGTTTTTTACAAGCCCCTGTCTAGTTGCGATTTGCTCACTATAACTGAAGAATTTGATTTCCGTAAGTTTTTTGTTGAGGCATAAACTCCTCTCCTCTGCCTTGAAATTTCTTTCATATAACCGGGGCAAAAAGAGAGCTTATGTTGAAGTGTTAGATGAAATCACAAGGAAAACCAACTATGATAACCATAGTTTGCGGCATGATCGCAACAAGATTCAAAAGTAGAGAGATGCTCTTCGTGAACTTGCAAAGAGAAGAAATTTTGAACTGGAAGTGTTTAATGGGTGAGAAATCAAGATCCCACCCCCTCTGTCTATTATATTATATTATGTTACATGTAGTTGCATAGGAAACTTCTTTTTCTCATTATTTTTATTTATGTTCATGTGAATAACCAAAGATGAGGGGAAGCTATTAGAGAAGGTGGTTGAGGAGGTCTTAGAAAAGGTGAAAAAGGTAGCCTTAGCCTAGGAAATAGCTAAATATCCAACCAATCTCGATGAGAAGGTGGAATATTTTGATTTTTTTTTGTTGTAGCAACAATAGAGTGGAAAAACTCAGATTTTCGGGATCGTGGGATTAGGTGGTATAGGAAATACCACGTTGGCAACATAATTCTTCAATAGGAAAACATCAGATTATAGTAGATCATGTTTCTTATTTGATGTTAAAGATCATGTTGGTAATCATTTAATTCCATTGCAGAAAAAAACTCCTTCAAATGTTGAATGTACCAAGTGAGGAAATAATAGAGTTAGGAATGTTCCTAAAGGTAAAGCGATGATCAGGAATTATCTATCATCATCTAAAGTGTTAGTAGTCATAGATGATGTAGATCATGATCATCACATTGATGCACTCTTGCCACATCAAACTATAATTCACCCTGATATGTTAACAGTGATTACATCTAGGAACAGACAGGTTCTCATAAACTCATATGTCGAAGAGGAGTTCGTATATACCCTATGTGGCCTTAGTGAAAAGCATTCTCTTGATATTTTACGTTTTCATTCCTTCAACCAGTCATATCCACCCCAAGAATTTGAATCTTTAGTGGAGAAGTTTGTAAAAGCTTGCAGTGGATTGCGTTTATCTTTAAAGGTAATTCAGGCACTTCTTTAACGAAAAAACAAATCCTATTGGGAAGATGAATTGAATAAAATTGGATGCACACTTTACAGTGGAATAAAAAAAAACTTCAAATACATTATGATGCTCTCGAGGAGGAGGACAAAGAGATATTCTTGGATATTTCTTGTTTTTTCATAAGAGAAGATAGGGATATGGTGATAAGAATACTGGGGGAGGGGTTTCCAAATATATAGGACACATGTCTAGTATAAGTCGATCATGAAAAAAAGATAAAAATGCACGATAACCTTGGAGACATGGGAAGAGAACTTGTCAAAGCTCCGGGATTTCCACCTCATCTCTAGCATTGGAGAGAGGAGCACAATAATGACTTGTTGCGGAAATCATCAATAAGTGTTAAATCATTCAATCTAGTTAACTGCAACCATTTTCTGTTTTTTAAATTCTCTCATCGTTTTGCAAAAAGAATGGGTAATAGCTATCATGTTTTTAGAATGGACTGGTAATAGTCGTGCGAGGAGTTAGAATAGTTTATGGAGAAAATGAAGATGATAATTTTGATTGCGAATACGGTCATATTTATGACGATATTAATATGAGTAGTTTTCAATTCCTTGATGTTGAAGGTGATTGCATGGAACACATTTTGACAAGGCATTGTTGTGGATAAATCTTACACCAGTAGCACAAGTGCAACAAGAAGTAAGGAAATCCCCCTGGAGACAACCTATGGGTTGATTGTAGACCAGTGCCTAGAACATCTTAAATAGAGGAGTGCTTGTGAGGTTATATTGTAAGGGGTTGTCACGTAAAAGAAAAAGGAAATAGGAGGGGTTTGGTTCAATAAGATTTCAAAGAGGAATATTCAGGCCAAATCATGGATCCAAATGCTGGAGGGTATTTGGGCAATCTAAAAAAGAAATGACTTCTCCTTCTGGTGGCCGACACACTAAAATGAGATAACTTAAACTAAAGTTGTATTGATGGTGGAGAGGAAGAAAGGAGAAAGAGAAATAGATGCATAGGGCTATAACAAACAGAATCCTAGGCATCAATGTTCCAACATAAAGGGGAATTCAATGGATAGAGTTGTAAGCAAGAAGAATTCTAAACCATGTTTTTCCAATGAGATGATAGAAATAGAGGATATAAAGATGGTTTCCTATCAAACATAACATGGGTATTATTATCTGCCAAAGTAGCTAAGATAAATGCGTAAATTGAGGAGGAACCAACTGTGTTCATTACATTATTTGAAAGAAAGAAAAAAACAGGTGAAATGAGATTACCAAGAGGAAATTGTTGCACATTAATCATGCTTGGAATCAATAGGGAAACACAATTTATCTCAAAGGGCCTAATAACCTAACCATACACATAGCCATGATACCACTAAAGTCCCATAAAAACACATTTAACCAAAATGGCATCACAGAGTTCACCCCTCACTGGTGTGATAATGAGGAACCCCCTTATAATATTACTTCCTCGTCTTTATAAGAGAAGGGGGGAGAGCTTGAGTTACAGTCAAAATATCTTAGAGTATAGAGCCTTAGCAGCCATACTAGACTAGTTGTGTCAGCCTCTGTAAGGCTATGCTACTTAAATATTACAATAGGGAACCCATCCATTCTTGGAAATAAATAGAAATCAACGAACAATGAAATAAAATGGAGAGAGAAAGGAGGAGGTGTCCCATTGTTGTTTCTGTGGAGGCCCCTTATCAAGCCACGCCCTTGTCATGATGTGTTCCACTTGTTGCATGGCTAGTTTTTGTCAATTCTGCTTAAACTGCTTGGGTGATTTGTTCCATGGAGAAGTGATGGAGTGTTTCTGGGCAATGTTGTGTTGTGCAGAGGAGTGAGACTCCATGCCGAGCCATTAAGTCTCCATAGGGCCTCCCATAATGTCATTTACTCACTCCCCCCTGCTTCATTCAATGTCGGGACTTTTGAACCATGCACCTTTAAATTTTTGTATCGTGCCCTCCAGGCCCTGCTGTAGTGTAATGATGAAGTTTCTCGGCCGCGGGCCTTAAAATATGATGGAAAAATTGGGAACTTTTGATCTCCCCCTTAGCCCCCATGCTTTCAGCTCCTTTTATAACTTCTCACATATGACTGGGCGCTGGAACCAAGGGTTGAGCCCTTTGGGCGCTAAGACTTTCGATAATTGCATAGGGGGCTTATTTTCTTTGTTAATCGAAATCTTCCATCTTGGTATTGAATGCACTTTTTTTTAAGATTTCCCCTTGGACAACTACGATCTCCAATACATGGGATTAGGCCCACCAAAAGATATCACAATCGCAACCACTAAGAGGGGGGGACTCTTTGCCTTTTTCTTTAGAGTGGATCGACACTCTAGAAGCGAGATCTTTATAGACCTTGCCGTAATAATTTATAACATCCGGAGATGAGTCTCCCATGTCAACTTCACACATTTATTTGCACACAACACGGTAAGAGATATCAATGTTTCAATAATCGGCAACTCCTTCAATTCTATGCAATCGTCAATGATCAGTAATTTTTTTCCATGGGTCCCCTAAAGCTCATCAAGCTTCACATCGTAGAACACTAGAATTATAGGGGCCTTCATGTCCAACATTTGCAAAAGTTCATCTAGACACCAACGTGAATCGGCATATCCTTAAAAGAATATGTGTTGAAATATGGCAACAAGAATATTCCAATTTAATTTGTCCTTGAATTAAATTGTGAATTAAAATCAAATTTAGTCTTAACAACCACTTGGAAATAATTAATTAGTTGGAGAAATTCAAGTTAGAAGCCTTTCTGAAGTCATGCAAGAGTTATCCCTTAAATTAAGGAGATAAGATTGAGTTATATTGGAGTTGTAATTAGTTAACTTAGTTTACTGAGTTAAGTCTAATTAAATTAGTTCCAAACTATTTGAGGAACTAATAGTGAGTTAACAGTGTTGATGCATTAATGCACTCAATTAGTGCTACTCTAGTTAACTTAAGATTCCTTCATTAGAAACTCATGCATGTCTATTCTGAGAAAGGCCGAGTTGATATTAATGTTCAATGAGAGTGTACTATCAATTTCATGTGTTTTCCCATGGAGAAAACTAAGAGAACATATGCATGCAGTCAAGGATTCATCGTTGAGGAACGCTTCCTTTTCCACGTGGTGAAAGGAAAATCATCCACAAGGAACAACGCAAGGAAATAGGAGTTTGGAGGGTAGAGAGGAACGCATATGCATCACTGAGGATTATACTTAGAGCTCGCTAGCTCTAGCAGCTAAGACTTTATATAATTCCTAAGTATTTCCACCATGTATGATAATACAATAGTGTGGGGTTTTTAGCTCAGGAATTCCCCAAAGTATTTTCATGTGTATTGTGCCATTGATTCTTCTTGTGCTTATATTGTTGAACTCAATCTTTAAGCTTCCCCAAATTGATAGTAGAAATAGTTTATAGTGTTCTCCTTTGATTTATATTGCATTATCAGATTAACCTATCACAGATTTTCTACAATATAGCCATATGAACTGAGACTGATAGAATGGCATGTTCAAAGTGAACATTTAAATCATATCCCCATTCCAATTCAGGTTGATCCAGGAAGACTCTAAGTCCATGTGAACAAAGATTCAGGTACACATGGCTGGAAACTTTTTTATCCCGACCACCATGATTGATAAACACATCATAGTCAGAATTAGTAGAAGTGGAGCTGGAGGGTTAAGCCATTGCCCATTCGAAAGTAGAAATGGAGGTGATCGGAAGGATGTTCGATGCTACCTCAACCAGTCTCAAAGCCCAGAAATTCTGGAAAATTTGCAATGAACATTTTGGTAGGTAGATAAATTTACAGACACTAAACCGCTGAGAGATCTATAATCCCACCGATCAATAGAATGAACCGAGTGCATTTTCCTGGGTCATGTTTCTACACGTTTTTCTTGGGTGAATAGAATAAATCATGCACTGTTTCAACTCTCATGTTTCCACGCGTTTTCCACCCGAGGCTAATACTATAATAAACTAGGTGATTTTTCAAAGATCATGTTTGAATGCGTTTTCACTGGCATTAAGATGATCCTTCGCTTTGTCTATGGGTGGGTAGGTGAGTAGGTGAGGTGAATGACAATCAATATTTTAGGAGTTATTTTTAGTGTGAGTTTTCTGGAAGTTTTTATTATGGTTTTTCTATTGTAATTTCTCTAAAATTAGTGAGGAATTTATTGCAACCATAAGTTTATGGGTAATCCTATGTAATAGAAGTGACTAGGGATTTCCCATGGTGTTGAATCCATATATACAGTAAAAAAATTAGTCTAAATAAGGCAAATCAAGATTTTATCTCAAATTTTTCCATTAGATTCAGGCACCAGAAAGTCCAAAAATTTACACTAAAAAGAATTCCATATTTCCAATACTATTCATTATTTAATACATTTACACCATGTATGTATGGGGATATTGACACAACTGCATGGTCTCCCATGATTTTCTGGAAACTTCGCTCCACAACTTGCCCAGCCACTCTGTTCAAAGTTGTCACATGGTGGATAAGATAGTTCACTATACTCATTCAATGCAACCTCAGTGCCGAGAATTTCAAAATTCAAACGTTATATCCACGCCCAAGGTGCCCACGAAATTTCTGAAACAAAGTGCAATGAACACACGACAGAAATTTCAAATATCTACATGGTCTTCCAACCCTCTTACCGTACTAGTTCTGCCATATGAGCGGGCGAGAGTTGGAGGTGTCAAATTTGTGCCCGCAGTGGTTTCACCATATCAAAATACTAGCATTAAAGGCCCCGACATCCATGGCAGTTGCTCAATGTGCTGAACCCTACAACTTTAATTAATGAGATCAAGTGCAAAAATCAACTCGAATTCATTCGTTACTAGATGTGTTTGTTAATGAGATTTGAAATGTGTACATTTGGCCATGGCTTTTACTGGCGGTGATGCAAGAAACAGTGGAGGCATTTGTTATTATTCTCTCGGCAACACAACTCTTCTCCATATTGTTGATCCACAGTGGAATCGTTGGGAAATAAGGCAGCGAAGCTGCGCTGTTAGCATTCAAGTACCATTGATAGACCTTCAAATTGAATAAAATATATAACGGATTTATTTTCAAGAGTTGTGTACATTAGATTGAAAACTTCATATATTATTTTTAGTGGATTTCTGTATAACAAATTGATATTTTCATTTATAATTATCAGGGATTTGTGGTCTCTGGACATTGCAGGGTATTTGATGTCAATGTGATTTTATTATGGAGATTTGGTTGGGTTTGTAAAAAGATGAATTACCTTTCGCATTAATGACGAAATGACTGTTTGTTAATGTGTAAGAAATCAAATTTGATTATCTGTGTGGGGTGTAATTTTTATATTTAATTTTTTTGAAAAGAGGTTGTCAATGCAAATCAGTTTTGAAGTTGAGGATGGAAATCAGGTTTAGGAAATTAAACTAATCTCATGAATGTCCAAACTCTACCAACTCGATAACATCCATTAAAACAACTATTTCTTTTATTCCAAATTGGGGCTACTTCCATAATAAATTTAATCTAATTGTAAATATAATAAGTTAAAGATGTATTAATTATCCACTTTCATCCGGAAATGATTATTTCATTTTATAATCTAAAAAAATATTTTATTTCAATAATTTATTATTTTACTTTATTAAAAAATTAAATAATAAAATATATTTAAATTATATTTTTTTTAAGGGTGCAGCTCATTGTGATATAATGTATATTGACAAATAATTTTCAAATCCCCATATCTAACAAGTACCAAACATCCTCAAGTCTAACAAGTACCAAACTATCTTAATTATGGAAGCTTCTTTTGTTAAGAATAATCACTTCTATTATAGTACATCTTCATGATTTTCCTTTCCAAAATAAGTTCCCAATTCATAATTAGTTTTATATTTTGAGAATGTGGCTTGTTTTTTATATTTTGCTAATGTGACCTATTTAACAAGGTCGTATAGTTAGTGTTTCGTGCTACTTTGTTTAATTATTGAACTTTGAAATGTATGAACCAACCATCACATTTGAACAAGGGCTACATTGATAGTAATAATAGAAAATGCTTATTATATATGTCTTGCATTCAAATTTTTTAGTTGACTATTAGTTGTGTTTGACCAAAAAAAATCTGCTACTCTTTTATAGTTTAAGATTAGTAATTAAATTTTATTTTTTATTATATATAATTTTTTTTATTTAAAACCTAATGGGGTCAATTCAACTAACTATATTAGCGAGTATAGAAATTCCCTTTTATTGGACTTGAAATTGCTGAAAATGCATTGTGTATTGTGGTTTCTTGGTCAAAAATGCATTGGACATGGGGCAAGTACTAAAAAATCAATATAAATCCATTTTCAGACTGTGAGGTGTGAATGGTTTGAAAAATAATGAACCTCAAATATCCAGAGCTGGAAGGAAGTGGGAGCTGTTACAAGCTCCCTCATTGTTTGGAATCACCCATAGCAACTCTAGAGAAGTTAGTTATTTTGAGTTTCCTAGCTTATTTTTCATCCAATTCGTTATAGTGGAACACGCCAAGATCATATTAGTTGGTCTAATTTGACTAGTAAAAATCATCAATACTTAACTAGTCAATCGATCCACCTTCTCAAACCAAAATGCATTAATAGGTTAGTTAACTACTCAATCGATCCACCTTCTGACACCAAAATCCATCATGAGACATCCAAGAATTAGGTTCAATCACAAACTCGAACTAAGGTCAAATTAGTATGCATTAAGCTAAGCCCTAAGATGCATTATATGGCATCATCCTTTTAAACCTAAGAATGCTTATTTTAATGGTAAAATGGTTCTTACAACACTAACTCTTACAAGAAGCAACAACTTTTATTATTTCAATGCCCTTGAAAGTCAGTTTTTTCTAAGTAAAGAACATTGTACTGTAGATAGATTACTTTCTAAACATAAAGCTACACTAAACTTTTGCAATTGAATGATGAAATTTGATTTGCAAGTTGTTTGATGGGAAAAATCTATCAACATAGAATAAATACCTCACTGATTAAAAATAGAAAATGGCTTTTGCAGTAATTTACCAAATGTTCTAGTTTGCCTCAGTAGCAATGACATACAAAGCAAACCATTCGGTGGGTCTGAAACCCACATCACTCTCCATGCATAAATCATACTACCATTGCCAACATGTAGTAATTTGTAGTTTGAATGGTATTGCATTTATTTTACCAAGGGATCCTTGAACATTTCTCAAAGTTTAGAGCTGCATATGCGTAAGCTGTTTGATTTGCATCATGCTGGTTGCAAGTTTTCTACCAAGTATATTGGTGCAATTTTCCCGTGATTGCTCTGCAAATAGTAAATCACACAATTACACACATGACTCTGCAAATTTATTCTATGAATGGATACAACAATAAAAATTACAATAAATAACAACCTCATAAAACCACCATGCCCATGGCTTCCCGCAACCAACAAATGTGCCCCCAATTTGGTCACAGCTTCATATATCCTCTCCTTGTGCCCCCAATTTGGTCACAACTTTGCATATCCTCTCCTTGGCCTCGCCAATGGAAATGCATTCATGCCATAATGATTGAATATCTTTAGAGCTCATTTTAATACTCTTTGGATGCAAAGAAATCGCAGATCTTAAGAGCTTAGTTTAATACTTTCGGATGCTCCTCTTTGCATCCAAGTCCAGAAATTCAAAAATTTGATTGCTTAAAATATACGCTGCATGGACATGGGGGAGAACCACTTGGTCAGGCACTTGAATAATGTCTCTTATCCATTTGGATTAGTGGCTCTGACTCGATATAATGGGACCAGTTTCCCAATAAAAATGTGAGAGGATGGATAGGGTGTTGATTACCAAAAGTGAAGTGATAGATGGGGTGGATTTCAATTGAAATAGATATATATTTAACCTATCCATATATTACCTATGATTTTACTTATGCTTATGCAATCTACAATGATTATCTTTAGTGTATGATAATGAAGATTAATCAAACACTAACATAAATGAAAAGCCCTTAAAATAATTATTTTGATTAAATAGTTAATCAAAATATTTGTTAAACATATATCACATCAAATATCATTCGAACATTTGATCATCAATGTATTAAAGATAACAATCCAAGCATGTTCAGAAGTGAATGAATACAGAATTGTATGAAAAGAGATACACATGATAAATAATATAAAGAGAAATGGCTATCAATTCATAAACAAATAAATAAACAATGATAGAAGTACCCGACGCATATAACCTTTCTCATGAAATAAATAGCTCTAGTCTCGTCTTTTTCATTAAGATGATTTCCAAAAGTGCAGGCTTCCAAAAGCCGTCTTCACAAAACTCCGGGACTATGATCGAGTAATTCTACGAGGATAAACTTTAAAAGTACAGAAGAGAAAGCTTTTAAATTGTTTCTTTATAAAATTGGGGACCCTTTCTTCAAAGACATGAAAGGGTTTATATAATAAAAATAAAGTACAAAAATATATATTACCTGAAATTCCTAAGGAGGTTTAAACAAATCTCCTTAAAACAAGTGACAAAATTACATAAAATAGAAATTATTGAAATGATGAGCTCAAGGTTGTAATGGTGTCTATTCCTTCATTTGGTGCCTGAGCTCGTATATATCCATCATCGGCTTGACTTCAACAAGTTGACTTGTCATCATGTGCAGATGTTTTGTTTAAACTACATCTGAGAGAGTAGGAAGCATGTGCATGGATGAGTCAGCGAGGTAGAGTAGCATTAGCCACTAACTGTGTGGCTTCACCAGATGTCTCCAATATACTTCCTAGCCAAGTTTTTTTAGTTGTTTAATTGCCTCTTCTCTTGCTCTGGAACATTCTTTCTAGTGTGTTTCTACGGCTCTGATATCATGGAGACTCCAAGGTGGGAATTCATGTATCAAATTAGCATTGTGAAAATTATCATTAATGGTTTCAATGATATTATTTGCAACATCACTCGCTCTTCAAACTGCTCTTTTTTCCTGCTTTGGTTGAATATCCCAATCAGTAAAGAGGATGTCTTTATGAGATTCCTCCATATTGGGAAAATATGTTTCTTTGCCCTCTGGAGTATCCTGCCATGTTATGTATCTTGAAATCTTATCATCAATCTCATTAAAAGTGATCCTCGGATTGGATGGTTGATTCATCGGTGAATCACTTTGCTTGCACATTGGATTGATGATCGATAGCTTCTGATAGAATGTCACTTGTTACTTAGATAATAGAGAATTTAGTTCTAATGCTTCTTCTATAAAATCCTCAAGCTTAGGATTATCTTTCGACTGATCCATAGACAACTACAGTTGTTGTATTTGAATATCTTCGGCACTTGTTTATGCTTGATACTGAAGCTTCAATTGGTCAAATATCTGAAGCAATTGGGCCATTTATGTCTTCACTTGATGGTTGACACTCTGTCTCTCTTCTCCCAACCATTGTTATAGCTACTGTATTCTTCCTTCCTTCTCTCTTACCAATTATTTGACTTCCACTACTTTGCCAATACTAATAGATGCATAAGAACCTACAAACTATGATAGTTCTGTCAAATTGTCTGAAGGATCCATGGGGTTTTCCTTCCATACTACATCCATGGGTTCGTTATCAGGAATTATTGTTGACAATGATTATGTTGTCCTCCTTTTCCTTTGTCTTTTTACTACATCCCGATGCTTGGAACTATAAAAAACATTAAGAGGGGGGATTTTGTCCACTTTGAGAAGGATTTTAGTGGAAGGGAAGGCTGGGATGATCTCAACTTCTTCTATGGTAGCAAATTTGTAAGTAGCCCTTCCAGAGTGCGAGCTTTGTCTAGTATTTTGGGGTGTGTTGAATGTTGTTTCCATTTCAACATCTTCTTCCCCTTGTTGTCCTCTTAGCTATTGGTAAAACTGTCTCCATGCCTCATCCAGTTGATTTTTTAGTGGGGATTCATCTGTATGCACTTTAGGGAAAATATCTTCCAATTCTTTCTCCTCTAAGACCTTTTCAGATTCCTTCTCGGTGTCCTTTTCTAGAGTCTTATCTGGGTTGTTCTCTGGTCTCTTCTATGACTTTTTCTCTATGTTATGCTCTGATCGTTGTGCTGATTTCTACTCTGAAGTTCTTTTGGAACCTTGTTCCAATCTATCCTCTGAATTATGCTCAGAACTATGTCCTGATCCCCTTTCTAAGTTTTGGCTTGAGCTCTATTCCTTTTGAACATTTGGCTGAGGGATCTCTAATAGATCCAAAGGGACCTTTTGTAACCCTTTCCTCCCGTACTGGTGGAATTGGGATAACTCTTGTGGGTCTAATCTCAGAGTAGCCAAATGATGCACTTGTGAAAACAACTCAGTTCACTAAAACAAGTCGTCAAAATCATCATCCTCGTGGCTGAAATATCTTATTTTTACTAAAGCAGTGAAGTTTTGTGCAACCTTATTGGGGTCAAACAACCTGTCGAGAATGGTGGAAAGTTTTAAATGTAATGTGATCGATTTCAAGTGCAGAACGCTTGAAATCATGTAATGCACAAACACCACATTGGAGGGGAAAGGAAGGCCAAAGAGACTTTTTTGGTTGTTTTAGGTTTTTGGTTATCCCATCCCCTACAGTTTGGTAAGAAATTTATCTAGCAAGTAGTTTATCTGGTACATACCATCGGAGAACATGGGGAGGTGGTAGGGTTCCAAAGACTCGAACATAAGTAAAAAATTCTTCCCCAAACCACGTACCTATTCATGTCAAATCAATCTTGGCCTCATCTGGTAACCTTGGGGCCCTCTTGTCAAAAACAACTTGGTGGATGTATAGCATATCTCCTTGGTAGATTTTGTAGAAATGGGTTTCGAAATTGGATTCCCATGGGATTTTGTGATATATACGAATGGGGGTAGGATCTTGAATAGTCCATTTCAATTCCATAGTTGGAAAACTGGTAGTGAAACAAACTACATCCATAATGTAGGCACTCATAAAAAATGGTGGGACTATTCTAGAGGTGACATATCGGTGTTGTCTATATTCCTGAATTTGTAAGGCAAGGTTGTTAGAGAAGATAGTGCCCTAATCCATTATAAAAGAACTTACTATTGCATGAGTTAGGGGAACCCACTCAATAGAAAACTTGGTGGTATCAACATATCCAAACAATCTACACATCATAGCTATGATATAAGAGTAGGGAGCATCGAGAGATGATATAGAATACATACTCGATTTCTCATATTTTTGCTTGTTTGAATTGGACTTCCATTACTTAATTGGGATGGTTCCTCATTCTTGGCTATGAAATGCTTGAGGAAGGCTTTGGTGTACACCTTTTCTGGGTTAGGTATATGATACATGCTCTTCAAGTCTTTTATTGTGAAGGACCCAATAACCATTCGCCTCGAAGTATGGAATGCTCGGTCGGTAATGTTAATATTGTATATTATCCATTTTACCATATTGGTGTAAGGTAAAATATTGGGTCTAGCAGCAATCCTGTGGAGGAAAGAACTTGCAGCTTCAAAGTGGGAGCCTTCAGAAGAGGTAGTTGCGTTTGTTGTTGCTTTACTTTGAATTATCCTTGGACCCTCGATCTACAACAACTGATACATGGTTTCCCATGAGGAAGTACCGTTGTCGATAATACATGTCGTGTCTCAGAATAGTGCGGGAATTTTTGTTACATCAGATGTAGAAGATTGTGTGGATTCACTGGGATTCTTTCCTTTCTTTGACTTAGTCATCCTATTATGCAATTTTTTCTTGGGCGAAACCTGTAAATTGAGAATACAAAGGAATGAAGAGAAATAGGAGTTAAACACAGAATCATACAAACACATAAGGCTTTGAAATGATGGAAAGGGAAGTTTAAATGCGAATCAATCCAAACAAGCCATAAAATATCCTTAAGCTTTGAAATCATAAATACTGTTAGAATCCTTTAATAACTGAGATCATGGCTTCGTGTGGTTATTTATTATTCATTAATATATCGCATCACAAAATCGTAAATAAAACTTCTCTTCAAGTACTCCACGAATATGTGATAGCGATATCACTGTATCAGTTTATTAAGTGTGAGAGATGTGCGATTGTGATAGTTGTAATATCACAATATTGCAATCAGAGGTTTCGGGGGTAGTGGAGAATGGATATGGGCGAAATATTTTTGAGCATTTGCGAAATTGTGAGAAGTGACGTGGTAGTGTAGTAGGCCCATGGGTTTATTATTAAGAGTGAATTTTGTTTTTAGCTATATGATTTTCCTTAGGCGTGTTCTTTAAGAAATAGCTTTATCGCAATCAGGGGAATTGGGAATAATACAAGCGGGGAGCATGTTTATACTCTTGTGATCTATCAGGACGAGATATTTTAAAGAGTGTGTTTTATTTTTTTGTCAGATCCGGTAGCTTATCACGTTTCACAATAGTTCCTCGGTCTTATGATATATCATTTTTGTTATAACATTGTGATGTGGGGAATTTCCACCATGTAGAAATTTCATCAATACTTCAACTTTTTAAGGAATAAATAGTTTGTTTCTCGGGGGCTATCTTTTATCACAATCACTAGTCTCAAAAGGATAAATAAAACTTTGTTTCTTTGAAACTTTGTGACATGAGAAATTGCTGGTTTTATTTAAGGTAAGCCTTATTCAAGTCATTCAAGCTTTAATGAGGATTTGTTTATTAAAAATCAAAATTATTTAAAAGAAAAACCCTAAACTAAACTGTATTCCTATATTTTGTAATTTTTTAAGGGTCCCCATTCTTTTATACAATAATATACTAAGTCAGTTATATAAAATAATCGGGGGGTTGTTGCACAGCAAAACAATTCGCGATTCACTCGAAGAACCAATTATCTCTGATAATAGTGAAATTTCTAAAACTTTTCTAAGTAAAAATAGTTGGGGAAAGGAGGACTAATTTTGAAATATTTAGATAAGTAACATTACTGTAAACATAAAAAAGTCACTTAATTATAATTCTTTTTATATCCTCTTATAAATGAAAATCCTTGTTGTCTATATTAGTCCTTAATTAGTTGTAAAGTTAAAGTAAGGGGCTTTTACAACTTAGCATTTTTAATATACTCATTTATCACAAGTAGAGCCACTACATCTAGCAAGCATTCATAGCCTTGACAGGGTTACCTTTTAACCATCAATGATTTAGAATCCCATCCATATAAGAGTGCAGTCTTTAGAGATAATTTCAAAAGTATATATATACTTTCTTTCTTTTTTTCTTTTTTCTTTTTTTTTTTACTTTTATTTTAACAATTGTTTTATTACCTTAAAGCCATTGTCCTGTTTTGGTGACTAGAAAGTGAAAATTCCATTCACTTGTTGTAATTGAACTAAACAAGTTGGCTCGTGATGAGACCCCTTGTCTTAAGATTAAAATAATCACAAGCCATTACCATGTTTTGGTATTCAGTGTTGGTAATGTCAACCTATTATTTCCTTATGAACATGATAAGTAGGCTCATGATGAGACCCCTTACCTTTTAAGGTTAATATATTTTTTAATTACACTCTAAAAATAGTAAAGTTAATGGATGGGGAGAATAATTGACTCCTTAAGAGTTTTGGATGAAAATTTTAGAGTTGGAGATGCTTAGTTATAAATAGTCTTTACTTTGTTAAAGACAACCTTTCTTGACTGATAATAGAATAAAATCATTTTATAAAGTTGAGGTTTTCAAAGAATTTACAACTTCAATGGAAAATAAAATTTCAGAGTTTTATGATCATTTCCTTGAGTATTCCTACTCTCAAGACGAAAGATAAAAAATATTTGAAGAAATTTTATTTGGGAAGCCAAAAATGATGCTATTTAACATTATTTTTCTAAGAAAACACAAAAAGTAAATGCAATAATGTTACAATAGAATATGTAATCTTCTAAGAAAATACTTTTTTCAAAATAAGCCCATTGACAGGAAGAGACTCTCTCTTTCTTGATAAATCTTGCAATGTGAATGTTGATGGACCTACTTGTTCAACAATTTGAAATGGTCCAAGCCAAATTTTCTGGAATTTAGTTCCTCATGTGCCTTGTCCCATTTAAGGACAATATCTCCAATTTGAAAATATTTTGTGCAAATAGAACTTGCATCAAAGCAATATTTGACTAGTTGTTGATGGTGAGTATGTGTAAGTTTGGCTTTCTCCCTTTCTTCTTCTAGTTTAAGAATTTGAGATTGTCTTTGTTGTAAAGAATAAGAAGGTGTTTCTTCAATAAATTGGACTAGGGCCAATGAGGGAAGGGCTAGATTTGAAGGGATGATATCTTATTTCCCATATAATATATTGAATGGAGAAGTGCCTATTGAGGCCTTTTGGGTTATTCGATCTGCCCATAGAGAAAATGTCAAATATTTATGCCAATTCTTTTGGCTTTGATTAACAGACATTTTAATAATCCTTGTGAGGTTCTTGTTGGTTGATTCTGCTACACCATTTCCTTGAGGGCAGTAGTTAGCAGAGTACTTAAGTTTAAAACCCCTCTTAAGAGAAAATTCGATCATATTATTTCCTAAAAAGTAAGATGCATTATCAAACATAAGTGCAGGTGGTAAGTCAAATCTAGTAATAAGGAATTGATCAATGAATTCAATGATAGCATTAGAATTGGATACCTTTAGTGGAATTGCTTCCACCCACTTAGTAAAATAGTATGTAGTTGTAAGGATATACTTATGTTGCTTTGAAGAATGAGGAACAACCTGACCTGTGATATCCAATCCCCATTGTTCAGAAGGTTGTTCAATGTTGACCGGTTGCAATGGTAAGGCAGGTTTCCATTGTCTTCCAGTAGAAATTTGACATATTTTTCATTTCCTCACGTGTTCATGGGAATCTTTGAACAAGGTTGGCCAATAGTACCCAACATGCATGATCTTATGTGCAGTAGTATCTCCTCCAAAATGTGCACCAGGTGGTCCGTCATGGAGTTCCTGCAAAACCTTTTTTGCTTCATATTTTTCAAGGCATCTTAATAATATGTTGTAGCGGCTACAACCACCCTCCAAAATTTTGCCTTTTCCTCATTTTGAAGCCTTCCTTCCAACCTTCAAAGAAACTTACCTTACTTTGTCAAGTTCACAAGATTCACTATCTTTCTTGCACAAAGGCAGTCTATCGGTCAAAGCTTGATCCATTTCCCTCACAAGTTGTTGACCCGGACTTGGCCTAGCTACAGGCTAAGCAACTTCTCCTTGAAAATTGCGCATTTCTGGAGGGAAACTAGCCTTCCCTCCAGAAATTGTGCAATCCTCTTTGTCAGCTTTCTGGGCTCCAGGATTGTGCAATCCTGCCTACCAATACTCCGAGAAGGATTTATGCAAATTTTCCCAACAAGGTTGCTCAACCCATAATTTTCACAAATATGGGCAGCAGTCAGTGTCTTTGCCCGGAAATTGCACAAATCTCCTGGGTAGCTAGCCTATCTGCTAGCCATAAATGCGCATTTTTCTCCAACAGTTGAGTAGTCTCTTTCATGTGCAGTTGGGTTGACTGGTTCCCTCCGGCACTGAGAAAAATAGAATTGCATGCATGGATTGCTTCTACCAAGGAAACATGTAAAGGCATCCCTTGTTTTAGGGATTTATGTTTAGTAGTTGGAGGTTACATGCAATGAGAAATTTCAAAACCACCCACCAGGTGTCACTTCCCCTAGATTCATGGCATGTGCGTCACAACCTCAATGTTATCAAAACTCATCAATCAGACATTTAAGAGCTCATTCCTAACATCAACCTTGCATCTTTGACATCCCACATCACATGTAAGAGTAGTCATCACATTCAGCCCCATTGTTTTGGGGTAAGCCTGCTTCCCATGCCTTGCGTTACATTTATGTTTCTTTTTGCGTTTTCTCTTGTGGGAGTATTGTTTGCTTGATTTCTTTGAACAATTGTTGTCGTTTACATATATACTAGCTTGTCTTAGATCTATTTCAGTTTTTGTTTCTATCTCATTGTTGTCGCATGCATGAAACTTATAATTTGCACAAACATTTGCCCAACTGGAAAACTAGCTCACCCACATGCATGTTGATCTATTTTTTGAATCTTTCATTCCTGTTTTTCCTGCACTATCAATCACGTTTTCTATCAGTTAGTTTCACCATGCATTTATTGTCTCAGTTTCTTTTAGTTTCCCGTTAGCGAGTCGGGCCAACTTTGGCCTGGACTCTGCCCGATACTAGCCTCCAGGATTGTTTTGTGCATTTGTAGAGGACAATGGCTTCTTGGCCCAAGATATTGCGCAAATTTGTCCCTAGGCTAGTAGTCCTTCCTAGCTAAAATTGCACATTGCGCAATCCCAACAGTCAGAATCTAGACTAGATTGTGCTTTGTGTAGTTCAAGCAGTCAACTAGTCCCCCAAAATCCTAGACTGTGCCTTATGCAGTCTTGGCGGTCGGTCTCGTGACCTCCTGGCCAAAATTGTGCAACCTCCATGATCATCCACCCAGGTATGTTGCAAGTAAGTTCTCACGTTCATTTTGGTTTTCGATTGACAGATTTCTTGCCATGAGTGTTGCCATGTCTCTAGGTATCCCAAGTGTTCATCTACCTCTCAGCAGTATAGGTACAATGGTTTCAAAGATAGTAGAGACGAATACACCGTTCAGAGCACACTTGGGGATGCAGTCAATCAAGTGTCCATGGACTTGCCTACCCACGAAGACATCAAGTTGTTCGTAGACAAGGACATCAAGATATGACATCAGGAGCATCGCATCAAGCAATATCATGAACAACAGCTGAAGACAGCATACCAAATGCAACGAATGCAAGAGGAGGATTTTTGACAACATGGAGGCAGACAAATGTTGCAAGCTCAAGCAGGTCCATTGATGATGACAGCAACTTTGGAGACTCCGACTATGAAGTGACATCGCGACATGAAGATCGCGGGAAGGCAAAAGATGGAACAAAGAAGTATTTGCATGTTTTGAAGAATCAACTCAAGAAAAACATGAAGTTGCACAAACAGATGAATGAGTTTCCTTAATTGTAGCACAAATTACTATTTTTTGTAGTTTTTCGTGTCTTAAACGTCTAAAGCTATTTTAATGGACTAACAAATGTTTCAAGGGAAAACAGAGAGATTGGAAGAGTCCCAACTTGGTGTTCTTATTTTTTCAACCTCCTATTTGAGATATTTGAAACGAGGTATTATGATAGCCAAACGGAGATCGTATGCTAAAGTTACGAACCTCGGGAAGTTGATGTACCAATTTACCCAAACGGGGCCCATAGTTTTGGGGCTTCTTCTCCTAGCGTTAGGTTTTTAGATGTTTAGGGTTTTCCATTATTACTCAATAATAAATAGGCCTTTGAACCTCATTGAAACATATTTTATAGGCATGTAGCTGCCACATCTCTTCTCAGAGATAAGCTGCCATCACTCGAGCTAGTTTATTTCCATTTATATATGTAAGCATATTTTAGTTCTTTCATATTAATTAAATGAAGTTTAATTTTTTATGAATCTCTTTGTTTATGTGTATATCTATGTTTTGTTTCATTCCCGCATAAGTTTGGGTCAACAAAACCCAATTGTCTCCCTCTCCATGTATATATCTATGTTCTATATTAATGCAAATGCAACAATTACATTCTGAGTTACTCCTAGCTTGACAAATTTAAACAACTACAAACTTACCCAAGAATGACTTCAACACTTCATTCATCAACCACATGGATGTGCTAGGTGCATTTGTCTACCCAAATGGAACCACAAGCCATTCAAACAAGCCATCCATTGTCTTAAACACTATTTTCCATTCATCACCTGCCCTGATATGAATCTGATGATAGCCACTTTTCAAGTCAATCTTTGTGAAATACTCTGCACCACTCGAGCATGGCATAATGTCATCCATTCTTGGAAATGGAAATATATACTTGATGGTGATCTTGTTTATCGTGCATGAATCAACACACATTCACCATTCTCATATCTTCTTCGGTGTCAGTATTCTTGGTATTGCACAAGGGCTTAAACTTTCACGAATCAATCCATGGTCAAGCAATTCTTGAACTTTCTAATTCAAGTCTTCATTCTCTACTAGAGTCATTCTATGTGGTGCTTTGTTTGGAAAACTTGATCCTGGGATAAGATCGATTTGGTGGAAAATATTGCACAAGGGAGGAAATATGTTGGGTATTTCCCCTCTCACAATCTCTTTAAACTCTTCCGGCATACTTTTAACTCTTTCAGGGAGTGGAACATCACTCCATATTTCAGCATTTTGGAATTATCTTGGCAAGAGAGCCAAATAGTACCCATTATGTTTCTATACCTTTAAAATCTCTTTGGTTGAGCACAATAATATACTATTGTTACAACTCTTCACTTACTTGTCGCAACTCCCATTTTATTCATGCATGGGTGTTAATATGTAATGTTGCCCATTTTGCACAAACTTCTAGGTGTTTGCTCTGCCATCATGAAATACATTCCAATCAAATAACAAAGGTCTCCCAAGAAAAATATGACATGCATCCATGTCTACAACATCACAGATCACTTTCTCTTTAAACTCTACAATCTGAAATTTCAAGGGATATTGCTTTATCACGGTTACTTTTGACCCTTTTGCAACCACGAAACTCTGTAGGGATTAGGATATGGTTCGAATTTTAGATTTAGTTTCTTTTAACCTCAGTGAAGAATAAATTTTTGGTACTTCCTCTTTCAATGATCAAGTTACAACACTTACCTTACACTTTAAAGTTGGCTTTGAAAACCTTCTTCCATTGTTCAGGCTCTGTTGCAATCTTTTGTTCCAGCCTCAACAAGGCTCTTCAAAACATCATATTTTCACCTTCCTCTTATGGAATCACAACCACATTTTCTCTAAGCACTGATGCCTCATTTGTAAATTCCATTTGTGTTCTAACATTGGATCTTTTGCTTCCTTATTTGTTAAGGCATTTCGATGCTTTATGACATTCAACACCACACCTATAATAAGTGATTACAAACTTGCCTCTACCTCTACCGAATCCTCAACCTCTACCATCTCCACTTTCGCCAGGGATTTGGCTACTTGAAGCCTCTTCTTCCTTCTCATTTAATTGGGTATTATTTACTCTTCCTCTTCCTCTTATACCTTTTACTCTAAGCTTTTGTTGAGTTTTCCTTTCAACGTTTTCCTCAACCTTCAAGGCAATTTAGTAAGCTTCATACACAGTTTGAAAATATTATGTGCTCATCTCAACTTGGATTGGATAATTCAAGCCATTAAAATATCTAAAAAAACACTGATACTTTGGTTCTTTAATACTAGACCCAAGTGATAATCTGAAGAATTATTCCATCTACTCACGCACAGACACGTCTTTCTGCGTCAAAATCTGAACTTTTTTGCATAAGTTTTGCTGACAATCTCCAAAAAAAATTTCTTATTTACCTTGCTCACCATATCCTTCCAAGTTCTAATTCTTTCCAGTCCAAGATCACTCCTATCTCTCTACAACATGTCCCACCAAAGGGTTTTATTTCCTTTCATCTTCATGACTGCAAATCAAATTTTGTTAGGGTCTCAAACATTTTCATATTCAAAATACCTCTCAAGTTCTCCAAGCTAGTATATGAGATTTTCAACCTTCAGACCTCCATCGTAGTATGACACTTCCACCTTTGCACTACCTATGTTGCTCAAGGACAATATCAAACGCAATGTCATGTCTGCATTTTCATCCTTTTATTCAGCTTCAACTTCATCTTCAGGTCCTGAAGCTATCTCAACATTCCCATCTCCTCTGTGTTCCAACTACTCTATTATTCTCTGTAGATCTTCCAGATCTAGTTTTCTGACACCTCCACACACTTTCCCTCTCCTTCTTGGCAACATCTTCACAAGTATATTGGTAATTTTAAACCTAACTACCATCCACAACCCATTCTAGAAGTTGATACACACTTGCACTACAACACTTTGAAATGTTATTACACCACCAAAGTTTTAGGGTATTCTTCCAACCCACTATAGGAAAACACATAACACCCAAAGTGAAACAACATTTCATACTACCTCATGAAGTCATTATAGGCTGCAACACTTTTAATTGTTACAACACTAAACTACATCCTCAGAGTACATAATGAATCCATATGGAAACAATGTAAATGTTTGTTAACAGAGGCAATATATTCATATCACAGAATAGAGTATTCAATATTTGTTTATTCAATATTCAACCAAATCACACACTCTTTTTGTTACAACAATGAAAAATTAAAATATCAAACTTGTGATTAGAGTCATGGATTACAGAGTAAGCTAATATAGTTATTGACAAAGGTGAAAAGGCCCTTTGAATCTTGGCTTGCACTTCTTGCACTTTTCTAGCCTTCCCAACTCCAAATGTTGCCTCCACGATCTACTAACCAACCGCTATTCCATTGCAATCTTCCCCCTTTAACCTTCCTTTGATCCATTAAATTTATTCAACTACTCTTGGAAAGTTACGATCTATTTCCCCCATGATTTGACTGCCAAAACTGCTCCCTTTTCCTTCACAATCGCTTCACCTCCTCCTCATGGCCTTGGTTGATGCAATTTCACACCAAGATGTTTGTTCTTCCACTTGCGCACACAATTTTGACATGAATTCATCACATGTTTTTGGATAACATTAGATGTGCTTGATGACAGTGTTGAAGTGGAGTTTCAACATGTGGTTCAGCATATGTGACAATGTTGTCAAATGACGGGAACACAACAACAAAAACGTCCATGATATACAACCATGATCCAACACAAATAAGAGTTTGAAAGGTGTTACAATGGGTGTTTCGGCCTGTTATAAATGAACTACATATCATAAGAAAAATAAAGTTTCAACCCTCCTTTATTAACACCTAACTACTGTTGCGAGAAATCATTTTTTTTTTGGTGATGAGAATTTTTCGAGCTGTTGGGTCCCTATAACATTAGTGATTACCCAATTAATATTGTAGTTGCATCACTTATTAATATTGGTGTGTCCCTATTATCCCTATATTGTTATTACTGTGCCCCATAGAATCTCTCTATTGTTATTTTTGTCGCTTTATATTATTATTGTTAGGTCGGCTGCGTTATATTGTGACTCCTTAGACTCCTATATATAGAAAGGAGGTTTTTTCATTTGAATCATCCAAGAATTTTTCATTTATGTAATGTAAAGGAGGTTTCCCCCTCGAAGAGGCTGAATTATAAGGCGTTGATCTATCTTTTCTATCTTTTCTTGAGCTGGTTTCATAACATTTGCTATCAGAGCTTTGGATTCTAGGGTTTCACTGCTCCAAACAGGTCATCATTGAATTTCGCTATAACCTTTGTTCCGTGATGTTTAAGAAGCTAAAACAAAAACCCATGTGAAAACAAATTGCGCTAAATCTCAGGTCCAAATTTCAGAGCTTTTCGCGCTATATTTGTGGAGATATGATCTGAGGAAGTTGGTCTTCTTGCAGACTCCTGAATTACATTCCAAATAGGTGACCTGGGGAAAATCATCATAACTTTCTCTCTGAGCATCAAATTGAAATATTGTAAGAAGGTGCAAAAAGAGGACGGACTATAGCTTCTTGTATATATTTTCAGAGCCAAAGATCGAAATAGTTACTCGTGGCATGTCATACAAATTCGCTCTTCTGAACTAGTGTAGAATGAGGTCACTATGGAAGATTTTGCATAATGCTTCCTTGGAGAATCCAATTTCGATCAGACTAGTGGCATTGGAAAGAGGACACAGAGGACTACTACAAGTTGCAATTACAGAACTGGATGATTCGAAAGTACAGAGATACATTAGAGGAAATATCGAGCTCCTACAAAGTGAAAAAAGGTGTGTAGATTCTTTTAAATTTTTTCTTAAGATTGATTTGAAAAATTATTTTGAAGGAATTCAAAGGGCATAGTAGAGAATTATTATCAATAATTGATGCCTAGAGGAAAGAAAATGAAAACACATAGTAAGCAACTTGAAAGCTTTAGAATGACTCATGAAGAAGAGGAAGAAATGCTACATGATATATCAAAATTACAAGAACAAGTGCAACAAATGTCACTCTCGCAAAATCTAACATAAGCTAAGATAAATGGCATGGAATCTAAGATAAAGGGCATGGAAGCTAAGATAGACAATTTGAAGATAGATTTAAAGATAGATTTGAAGAGAGACATGGTAGATTTGAAGACAGATTTGAAGACATACGTGGCAGATTTGAAGATAGATTTGAGAAATGTTCTACAAGAAATACTTACTAATGGTGAAAAGATTGTAAAGGAAACTCATGATGTGAGCAAAGGAAATGTTAATCACGATTTCATAAACTCTAATGTGGAATCTAAGACCCACCATATTCCAAAAATCGATATGAGGAAGTTTGATGGCAAGGATCCCGCAACATGGATATTACAGATGGAGCAATTTTTCGATCTCAATAATGTGCAAAACACACAAAAGGTATGTATTGCAACTTTATATTTTGAAGCAAATCAGTTTGTATGGTATCAATGGCTTTGCTCTCATAAATAAATTATCACTTGGGCAATTTTTATGGAAGAATTGACAGCACATTATGAGGATGGAAAGAAACACTTTTTTTAGCCAATTGATAAGTCTCAAACAAAAGGGTTCAATAATGGAGCACATTGAGGAGTTCCAAAAATTGAACATAAGGGTAAAAATATTCCAGAGGAGCATAGAATTGTTGTGTTCATAGGGACTTTAAAGGATAATATGCAACATGATGTTCGCCTTTGGGAACCTTATTCATTAGAGAAGGCATTCAGGTTAGCAAGAAAAATGGAAAGAAAAATTATGGCAACCAGGAAGCATACCAATTACAACTATAAAGATGGAAGTGTTGTTTCCCCTAGTCTTCCGCAACCTATAAGGATGACACCACAATAGTTGGAAGAAAAAAGAGCAGAAGGGCTTTGTTATAGTTGTGATAGAAAATACACTAAAGGTCATAAGTGTGCTGAGAAG
>APFE031717915.1:113559-214977 GCA_000404065.3 Pinus taeda | reverse complement strand
AATGAGTTATGGGCAAGTGGTAGGTACTGGTCAATGGTATTGTAACAAAGCCTATTTACAAGTTAATAATATTCATGGTAAATTGGGTTAAACATCTATAATAAAAAATCTTGATATATTGTAAGTATTAAGTTTTAATTAAAAAATGTTATAAATAAATTAAATAAAAAATACTTTTTATTTTGAATGTATTTATGGTTTGTTTGGGCATTTGTGGTATTTCGATAAGCTGTGGTAATTTGCCTGACATAAGAAACTTTTATATAATTTTTTAATTATAAATTATTATCTAACAATTTAATTTAAAACAATAAAAAATTGTGATCTAAACCCATGAAAAAATAACAATTAAAACATTTAAAAAATAAAAATTAAAATAAAATTTATATTTTCTTAATAGTTTTTTAAACTTAATAAACTTTATAATCGGTTTAAAAATTTCATCAATTTTTTCACCTAATAAAAAACAATAGGCAAGTATAATAACACAAAATAAATAAAGAGAAAATTTTATACTTGTACCATATGCAAGTTGATATTACATGGAATAAAAACCATGCAAGAATGTACAAAACATAGTATTTTTTGGTTGAGTAATGCAAAATATGCAATGGGTGGCTCTGTTTGGATGCATTAATTAGTACGCAATAGTCACATTTACGAGCTCCAATAATCAAAGCACTATTTAATTATAGTTAATATACATTCACTTCTCCTTCAGGCCTGATGACTACAAGTTCATTCCTATTGTTGAGAATCAACCACCAGTCGAACATTGGCCCCTATTGCTATCAGTCATGCATATTACTAGTAGGAAAAATGTTATGGTTAATTTTAGTAAAGAATTTAGTGACAACTAAACAACATTTGAGACTATGTCTATATTTTTCTTTGGATCTATGATAGGCATAAAGCATTCATCCATAACAATATAAGCAATAGCCAATTTTGCATTTCAATCTGCCATCTTAACTGTGCTCAACCCCTGAACCATTGATGTTTGTTGATCTTCATCAAAATTCAGACTCTAGGAAAAGCCCCTTTCAAGGGCATTTGAAACTCCCAGGAGGTAGTCTAGGCCTGCAAAAATATGCATCAGAAAAAATAGGAAAACAATCATTACACATTGCTAATTAAAAAAATGCATTCATTAATATTTGTTATTTTCTGAAACTATTATAACAAAAATAATTACTTAACAAGTTAAGAGTAAACTTCCTTTGACTCTTTTACCTTCTTCGATTACAAACATAAGAGCTATCACCCCATCATTCCTGAACTTAGGTTGATTGCATATTCTCAAAATATCTCAAAATAATACATGCCCCAATAGTAACCACTAAAAAAAGTGATTACTTGTTAAGGGTAAACTACCTTTGCTCCTCTAGACTCTTTTACCTTCTTCACTTCCAAACACATGAGCTATCACTCTATTATCACCACAAGCTATATATCATTTAGAACATGTATGGACTCATTATCTGGAGCAGGCCACATGGCATCTGATGCATTCCCAGAGCCATTATTATTAACACATTCAGAGTTATTCATCCCAATTTGATTGAGTCTCCTTTTGCGTGCATCGTTGTGAAATGCTGGTAAGGTGTGAAGCATTAATTCCATCTATTCTCCGTCAGTTTGGAAGGACCGGTTGGGGTATGTGTACCAAATTTACAACCCACTAGGTGGTCAGATTCCCTTAGTCCATCAAGAGAGTTTTCAATTTCCCAACTATGAGCAATCCCATTTATCTTAGCATCTAGTTAAATATATGATATTACATGCCTCATGAGACACAACACGGAATACTTTTATGAGTTTATCTGATTTAGCAATACAGATTGCAATGTGGGAAAATTATTTACCATCTAAAACATTATTTAATATCAATAAAGGTTCTCGTTAAACATTTTCCACAATTATTATTCTTCATTGTTGTCAAATATTCCAGATCTCTGTGAAATTAAGATTTCTATTTCATGTGTTTCAAAATATCTAATCTTGTGTTTTGACTTCTTTACATTCCCTTCTTAGTGGGAAAAAAATGAGCTTTTCTTAGTTCTGTTGACCAATAGAGTTTCAACGTACCTCCATATGTCAGATATGTTTATCACTCTTTTTTGGTTAAAACTTAACATACAAAAATTGTCATGGGGAGATCATCATTTCAAGTTCAAAATGAAGGTAATTGGATATAAAAAATGCCTAGGAGATCATCATTTCAAGTTGAAAATGAAGGTAATTGGATATAAAAAATGCCAAGTTTTACATCTTTATTAGACACTTACCATTCCCATTTCCAAAAAATCATTTCCTACCATTATTGTTTCCCATATTTGGTACACGACATTTTTATCAATGCTCCTACATAGTGGACTTCCTTATTAACTTGGGATTCTTTTATTTCTTAATAAAACGCATACACAAATTTTGAAATGTTTCTTCAAATAAAATTTTCATGGAACGCATTATTAATTGATCAAAACTTAAATATTGAAAATTTAGGCTAAGTAGAGGTGACCATCAAGCTCCAATTCTATTCATACATATAACTTAAAACCACAGTTATAAAGCTCAAATTTCAAAAGACAAAAGTATTGTAAAAGCAGGTCAAATGTATTGAATTCAAACCCGAGGGTCATATTTCTTGTTTAGGAAAAGCATCAAAATATGTTGAACTATACCTACTCATATATATGGACCACACCATGTGAATCAAAGTGGTTTTAATGGCACGGAAAGAGCACTAAGTAAAAAAGAAAAACAAATGCTCAAAATATCTTCAACTCTCCTTTCGACAGAACCCAAAACCAGCCTTCTTTCTCTGGGAAAGGAAATTTTATGAGATGGGTTGGGATTTTTTTATAAGACCCCACAAACAAGCAACATGAATTTGGTCTTCTTTATTAAAAAATTCCTTTCCATACACTTCAAGCTTCTCATTATCAACTAGTTTGGTGGAATCAAAATGGCTCAACTAGTTTGGTGGAATCAAAATGGCTTAATGGAGATAGGATAAGGAAATTAATCATTTAACTAAGAATCCAACCATGGAAACATGGCTATCTTCTAAATTATATTGTACTGCCTCGAAATTTCTTCATACACCAAAAAAAATATCATTGTTCATGCAGTGTACGATCTCAATCTACCTTTATGGAAACTATATATGTTGACCATTGATAAGAGTTTAGATAATACAGAATAAAAACAACTAACACAACGAAACTACTAACATCTACCATAGAATGAACTATATTAAGTAAAAAAAAATGTTGAGTGGCAAAGCATAGCATCAAGAGTCTGATGAAGTGATTGTAATCGGGTCTTAAGTGCTTGTTCTAGTTGGAGCGGGAGGTTTTAGATCACAATGAAGATGGATTTCATGGTGAGCAAGCGGAGGATCCAAACTAGCAATACAAGAGTGTTGATAACATTGCACCCACTTGATTTATTTCAGAGAAGAGATTATATCATTGTGATCATGTTTCTCCTTTACGACCCTACCCATAAGTGTTTTCATCTATCAATCAAGGGTGATGGAGTTCATGTATTAGCTATGCCTTCCCTTGGTGCATCAAGGGTTAGGAACCCAATTGACTACCTCCCCTTTGATTTCTTAATCAAAATAAGCTTGTTGGTCATTGTTAGTAAAAGCTCTAAGTTGACAAATTTCAAGGGGGTGGTGGAGTGGAAGATAGTTGCAACATCTTGGGCTTGGGCTTGGGCAAGTGGCCTGCCCTGAAGACGCATACCCCTAGCCACCCAGTAGAAGCACATTCGCTGCCTGGGCATATTGTGCCAAATAAGAAATAACCAGGTTAGGTTTCTTATCCACAACAACCAGAGGCCCAAGGGATTGATATTGATAAAAACAAACAAAGGAAAACCCCAGGGAGTTCTAGGTTTCTAGAGAAATCTATGACAACTATCAAAGGAAGACAAATGAAAAGGAATGGAAGATAAAAGAATCCCAACGAGGTATAATAACTAACCAGAGACACCAAAATTTAGTCCACCGCCCACCCAATTGAGCTCAAAACATAACAAGTCATCATCCACCAACTAAATTAACTAGAGAATGAAATGGCTAAATTAGAGGAATCTGGCATATAAAACATTACCCATTACTGACCAACCCTCCAAAATTGAATGAGTGAGGATATGCAAGTTGGATGAAAACTAACGCCTCCTACTCCTATAGCATCGATCTCCAAGGTTTCCATAAGTATCCCAAGAGATGTGACCCTTGCATGCCCAAGAACTGTCCCTTTACCATTATTAAGAAGCTATTGCATGAGTTGAAGACCTTCAACCCCTAAATCCAAGTCGCCTAGAATGCAGGTGCATTTCAATTCATGACTAGAGCAAAAGGCCAATTCCCTAGCCTGAGAGAGCTCACATACTACACCCAAGCTCTGCAAATTTCTCACTAAATACAAGCCTCCTATTGTCAATTGCCAAAGGAAATTGTCCCACTTGTAGCGAGGGAAAAGCCTAGACATAATAGAAAAACCAGAGAGGAAGGTCACTCATCTCAGTGAAGTTGAGCATATGTTGTTGGGCATATGAATGAAGAATGGTAAATGTTGTTTGCATGTGTGTTACATGCGGTGGATTGGCCACTGTTGGGCAGCGTATCCCCCCATAGCGGGTTTTTGGGGCTTGAAGGCCAAATTTGGATAAAGTGTAATGTAAAGACACCGTGAAATGCGAGTGCAAAGAATGAGAGTTTGGGGTTGTCGGCCCTAAAATAATACAATCTAATGTATGGTATGTCGGCCTAACCATGGTCCGCGGACCATGGGATTGTATAAATAGAGTGAGGCTCTAAGTGTAAAGAAATAGATGGGTTTTGGATGATGAATTAGCTCTGAGCCTGTAAGTCCAAGTCTTGGGTTGTAGTAGGAAGAGGCTCTACAACTGAGTGTGTAGAGGCCTGGTAGAGTCCGCAGCTGTGTGCATAGACCCCTGCAGCTGAGTGCGCAGGACGGAGTTGGGATTGTACTTGGATAGAAAATTAATAAAAGATAAGTTGATTTTGGAATATTCTGTGTCTATGCTTCTGTTATATTTATGCATCTCTTTATAGTTTTATAATTACGCGTACTTGTTATGAATGTTGAATGATTAATGAGAATATTGGGCCCACACAATTAAGTAAGATCTATAATAATAGCACAGTAATGATAAAGGATCTAGACAACACCTCTTCGCGCTCTTTACAGAGCTGCGCGGAAGCAGCTGCATAAGTTGCGAAGGGCAGACGGCTGTGCAGAGCAACACGTAGGTTTGGTTCACGAACTTCCTAGACTTCATCAAGACATCCCTAGGGTGCGGAAACCTGGTTCCAACACCCTCCCATGCTACCTCGGGTGAGACCTCAGTCGACATACCATGGACTGTTGCCAAAAGGGCTAGTAGTTTCGGGATTTTTTTGGCTAAATCACTTCTGAACCGGGGCCAGGCCCCAACAAGCCAACAAATGGTTCCACTGGTAGGACCAGGATCTGCCTAAGGGATGTCTGATGTCGTGCCACTAGAACCCAATGAAGAAATAAATTGAAGAGTGGCTGGACAAGAAAATTCACAAGTTCGTGAAGCAGGAAAACAAAACTCCATAGGTATCTGAGAAAAGGTGGCTGGATCACTACGTGTATATGGAAATCCACGAGATCTTCTTCATATCCTTTCCTTCTGAATTGTATGAGTGGAACACGAGGTAAGTACATTAAATATTTGAATACCTGGATTAAGATGTTGTTATGTGAAAAGCAGGTTATGCGAATACATTAATGTTTGGAATGACGTGGAGCGGAAAGATCTATAAAGGTAGCGGGGAATTAAGAAACAGTCCCTTAATTTCACCTTCACGAGAAAGCAAGGAAGAGCTCGCTTGGGTCTCTCTAAGAAGTGTGGTCAATTTGATAAGGAAACGCATTCCACAGTTACCACCTCCACTTATGCCATCACCCGCTTCACCTCCTTCACCTCCATCATCACCCACTCCACCTCCACCAAACCCGTAGTTCAGCATAGCGGGCGCGATCAAGCTACTCGTATTCAGAGGAGTAGGGAATGAAGATCCAAACCAGTTTTGGTTCGTGGTAAGAGCGGTGTGGGAACCACAAGGGGTCACGAATGACAACATTAAGAAGGATACATTAGTAAGTGCGCTGCAGGATCATGCGTTGACATGGTATATCAAGCACTCTAATGATCACCCAGATGCAGAAATATAAGAGTTCCAGAATGCACTGAACAAAGAGTTTAGTTGGTCGAAATTAGAGACACAATCAATCATTGGATTTAAAGAGATCATGATGCTTCCAGGCAAGACCCCCTGGGATCTAAACCAACCACTGAAGAGTACGATCCACGAGGCTAATATGATGCTCACGGATGCACAACATTGTGTATGGTTTGTGGCATCTCTAACACTGCACCTGAGGACGACGTTGCCGCAACAGAATCTGTCTACCTAGGGCGAAGCGTTGGAAATGGCAATGAGCTTGCATGAGACATCGATATAAGATCCAGGGCTGGGAGTTCAACAAATCCACGTGAAACTACATAATCTCTACCTGGAAATGCAGAGTTTGAAGTATGAGAGGGCACCGTGGCCAGAGGCGCACGAGGAAGTGTGGTGCATAAAATGCAAAGGCTAGGGCCATGACAAGGATCACTGTCTAGTATTCACAAACCACTTGGCAGGAGGGGGGCCAATGCCGTTGAGGCCAGAGGCACAGGCATGGCCGAGAGTGACACCCGCATTATGGTGCGCAATCTATCAGATAGGAGGAAAGCACACGATAGATAATTGTCATTTGTTGCAGAAGTATACAACGACACCCCAACAACTGTTTTGTAATTTCTATAGGTCGGTGGGCCACGACGAGTGTACTTATCGTAGCAACGAGTTAATGATGGATCGGACCCCAGCTTATTGGATGCAGACAGAAATGCGAGCCCTCGACCCAATGGTGGGGATGGCGCGTGGTGCATTTCAAGGGCGAGGTCGAGGATGAGGAGGAATGGGACCAAGAAGGGGTCGTGGATAATTAATTTGTTACAATTGCGGAGGACCAAGGCACTACGCCCGTGATTGTACCAACCCAACGAGAATATCCTATTCATACTGTGCTCAGTTCGATCATGAAGCGGTAGATTGTCCTATGTTGATCGCATAGATGCGCGAGAAAGGGGTACTCCAGCCTACTCCGACTCAAAATATTCAAATGATGAGGTCTGAACCACGCGAAGAAGACCCGAAAGTGAACATAGTGGCAAAATCGGTGCAACCAAAGGGGAAGATAAGGGGAAGTAGCTTGAAGAAGATACATGGTTTCACAAGGCTCCTACAAAGGAACCTGAGTTTGACTTAGAACGCGCAAAGGAGACATTCATGGAAGCTATGAAGAGCTTCGTGGAAGCCCTCACTTCAAGTAGTAAGGATCAACCAGAGCTAAGAATGGATCCTTTTATGCTTACTACCTTTCTGGAGATATGCATGAAACTGTTGCATGAGAATAAGGCAATTAAGGGACTACAGGAGTTGATAACTAGGTGCACAGGGTCAGGGGAACCGTGCATAGTCCGAAAACTAGGAAAGCATGCATTGCGCACCGGGAGGGAAATGAGATTGACAGCGCAGATTGGCGAGTATGAAATGGATCAGGTAATCCTAGACCTAGGTTCAGACGTGAATGTATGGGTAGGACCATGTTATAATGGTTCCCTATTCAATTACGAATGGCGAACCAACAGAAGATTTTGCCCATGGGGAGGTTGCAAGGGGTAACATTTGATATCGAAGGCACGAGCATGCAAATGGAATTTGAAGTAATAGAGATTGTTGATGACAACAATCCTATCCCCCATTGCTAGGAATAAACTGGGCCACTTATATGAATGGAGTCATCAATCTGAAGAAGCAGAAGATGATATTCGAGAAAAAGTCCCTACGGGTAGTAGTTCTGCTAGACCCAGCCGAAGGAGCGCACTACACCAAACCAGTGCTCGATGATGAAAGTGACGATGAGCTAGATTGTATTTACCAGATAACGGCGCAAGACCAGGATGGGGTAAAACCGATTGCAGATGGGAGAATCTCATGAGAGCGTGACAGTTCTTGTACTTTGGATTCAGATGAAGAAGTCGAACACTAGCAGAACCGGTTGCACCAAGTGAAAATGTTGAACTGCAACATGATGATTAGATCCCTGCATTGCGTGACAACAAAGGCAAGAGAACTGCCAACATATGATGAAGTGACAACAATGGATGAATTCTTGGACAAATTTGAAAGCGCGATACCATCACAACAACAGTATGGTGCGTTGGAATGGGTGTTGTGCACAACACCCACACGATGGTGGAATACACATAAGAAGACCATTGGAGACTGGTGCAAATGTAGAAGATGGATTCGCTTATGGTTTGGAAGTCCCCAGCATCGAACGAGAGTTGGGCAGCTAGGACGAAGCAGCTTGCGTGCCCACTTGTGTCGAGGGGTGCAAACGTGTGCTGTGCAAGCACATCCCAGACTAAGGATCGAAAATCAACACCACACACGACAGTAGGAAAAGTGACGCACACCACAAATATTCCATGATGGAGCATTCAAAAAGCTATGTGAAATCATGGACATATTTCACCAGGCGAGTTGAACTGACTGGGATCTGCGCGTACCAACTGTTTGATGGGCCTATAGGGCCATAAGCAAAAACCAGAGTGCGGAAATGACCCCAACACTGACGAGAAGAAATGAAACCATAAGAGCATAGAAGAATCCCCATACCATATCTCCCACAGTTGGGATAGTACACAAGGACCAAAGTGAAGAAATTATGTAGCCGTGTGAGGATGAACATATGCAGATTCAAGAAGGCATTCGGCGAGGGAACCTTGAGCTTTGCAAACTCAAAGAAGATCAGGTACGACTGAAGCAGAAAAGCATGTTAATGGATGTGGATATCAGAAAACTAGAAACCAAAATCGTGCAAGCATTATGCGTTGACAGAAGGATAGGACAATGTACGGGAAACCCTACCACCGCATTAGAAGATTGTCGCTAAGAATTTATAGCTATACTACCATGGCTGCGACCACACCTTATCAGACAAAGTGACCAGGGAAGCGCACTTCATAAGGAAGAACGCGAGGTGCTAATTGGCGCAAGGGTAACTAAGGAAGGCCCACGGACTAGGTTGGAAGGTGAATTGAAGCCTCGCACTATTAGTGCGACCGCCTGACTATTTGTAGGAAGCACAGTCTCGACGCTCCAAGCAGTTGAAAGAGAGTGCGGGACTATAAAAGAGTATGTATGGGAGCTACATGACACAGAAGCTGCGTGCAGGGTTAGTATGACGCACCAGTCGCGTTCATGCACAAGGGACTGTGCTGCCGCATGGGTAGGCTGGAAAGTGACCATTGGTTTCACTGTTCATGGCAAGATGTCTAATTTAAGGCAACAAGGAGTAGACAGTGGGCAATTAAGACACAAAGTCAGAACTAGATTTGGGACTATTTGCTGCCAATCATGCATTAATGAGACGAATATGGGGGGAATGGTCGAATTTGAATTCAAAAGGGCCTATAAATCACAGGTGGCTCTCCACCGAACAACCCTTGGCCTTTTGAGAATTCAGTTGTTCCGTTATCAATTGGGTATGAACTTGACGAATTTGGAGGCTGTTAGAGAAATTCCGTGGTTTGAAACATTGCCAAAGGGGACACAGGATTTCCTTATCAGAATGATGTAAACAACCAAGGGAGCCACGCAAAGCTCTACGCCGCTGTGGGATGCATTGGAAATCCCTAAATCACCCCAGAAACCGAGGCCCAAAAAGGATCCACAGGCAGCAGGACTGGTCCGTATGTCTCCACGAAATCCACGGTTCGGTAAACTGTCTAAGGAAGACAAGGGAAAGACGGTTAAAATTGAGATGAATGATGAGGAGGAGGATCTTCAGGCCTTTGTAGAAGAGATTGAACCAAATGAACAAGTGGAGGAAGATATTCAGCCAGTGCGTGTTGCAACAAAACTGCCCAAATATGTCCCCCCACATAAAGGGAAGGCAAAAGTACCCAAGGACATGGATAGCGTTAAGAGCACACTTGAAACCCCACTCCTCCCTGATGGAATTCTATTTGAGGGTTCAGTCCTGGGCCACATACCCACGATGAAATTTGAATTTTGGGACCTTGCAGACAGCGAAAAGTTCCCACATTTGGAGACTAGCCAATTTATGAAACAAAGCAAGGAGGGGGTAGTTACAGTGCTGCAACCACAGAAAGGTGGAGGAGGCTGGGCTACTCCACCTACTATGGATTCTGCACTTTCACCGGGCACCAATCACAATATTCGTCATCAGGAAACTACATTGCCTAGTGCATGAGGGGTACTTGTGGCTAGAGGAGTCGGTTCCCATTACAGCGGAGTTGATTCATAGGATTTCAAACCTTCCCTGTACGGGAAGGGACCCTGTGGAAATAGCTGGTCAAAGCGGAGACTTGGCGCTCACAGAAGCCATGAAGAAGAAATACAAGTTGGAGAAGAAGCAGAGGGGCTATGTCATTACTAGCATTCAAGACAAAGGGGTGTGCATAGCCACCCAGCTGCTAGCAGGGAAAGTGATCAGAAAATGATGCAGTAATGAGGTACCAACGACAATCATCGCGTTAGCTGAACAATGCACCGAGGAGGTAAGGGTTTTCTGCGAGGCAACGAAGGCTGCTAAAAAAACAACAACAGTAGGGGCCACCATGACGCAGGAGGAAAGAGTCCCGGACTTGACCACAGGACATGGGACAAATGATACGACGGAAGGCGCAGACCCAAGCACCACTTCTACACAATTGAAATGGCCGATGGAACAGAATGAATAGGGCCACGGAAGAAGCCCAAGGCTTCCAAATTGTATGGGGATCCTATTACACTAATAGAGGATGATCTATATGACATCGGTGACACAGTTCGTGAGGTCACCAGGGAGGTGCTCCAAGAAGCAATGACGGAGTAGCAGAATGTGTTGGGGGCACTCAGGGCACAACTACAGGGACTTCAGGTGTGACTTCCAGAGGAAGGAACGGTAGCCATCTACGGTGCCATGGGAGAATTGGCAATAGAGCAGTTGTTGCGGGCCAAAACGGCCAACACCGTCGCGATGCCAGAAGGAACACTGACAACAGACAACATGGAGGATAGAGCCATGGTAGGAAAAATCAAGGGACTTGGCCTAAACTTGGTTTCCCTTCTGCAGGATATTTTATACCAGCTACAGGACGAAGCGACAACAGAACTTCGCGCTGGGGAGGGATGCACAGTGAAAATGCTAAGTGAACAACGAATCAACATCAAACAACTTAGCCTAAAACGTGATGAAGTAGTGGCTCAGAACCAACGATTGGAGCAGATCGTAGAGGAAGCATGTCACCACGTCCCAGAACTGGAAATTGCGACAGATCTGCCAGTAGGAATGCGGATCCACAAATTGGCCAGTGGATTCCGTGAGGCAAAGGAGGAAGCTACGAGGATCCAGTTGGACCTCAACCCGCAAATTGTTGAGTTATGATTAAAGTCACAGCCCCCCACGCCCACATAAGTTCGAGATCAACATGCCATCAATATTTGAAAAGGGTTGGAAGAAATTAAACAGGCAGTGTAGAGTTGCACCACGTTGTTGGAAGAATCCTTTGGAGTCCTCACTACCTTACAGGAGGACCCCACCATATAGCGGTTGGAAACAGAGGTGCGGGAGCTTGAAATGCAATATGATAATGTGTGCGGGATGGCACAAACAGTGGTCCTAACTCAGCAGCTCGCGAGGTTACAACAGGCAAAGGCATTTAAGGAGCAAGTGGACGCAGCGCACCAAAAAGAGGCAGTACTTAAAGCACGCGTCTAGCCTTGGATTGATGAGGCCTTCCTCATCACGGCCGACATCCAAGGAAAACTTGCACAAATGAAAGCGATGTGTGACCTGAGACAGGGATTTGACCCTAACAATGAGAATTCAGCCGAGTAAGCAGCACAGATCCAGCAGACGATAGAGCAGTGCGCTACGAATCTTCATGTAGCACAGGCACAGTTGGATCGACTTCACACCAAGATTTCCATACCAGTAGAGTGACTCGGGATGAGTCACGATGATTGTGTTGGGGGCTTGTTGGGCAGTGGATCCCCCCATAGCAGGTTTTTGGGGCTTGAAGCCTGAATTTTGGTAAAGTGTAATGTAAAGACCCCGCGAAATGCGAGTGCAGAGTGCGAGAGTCTAGGGTTGTTTGCCCTAAAATAATACAACTTAATGTATGGTATGTCAGCCTAACCATGGTCCATGGACCATGGGATTATATTAATAGAGTGTGGCTCTAAGTGTAAAGAAACAAATGGGTTTTGGATGACGAATTAGCTCTGATTTTGTAAGTCCGAGTCTTGGGTTGTAGTAGTAGGAAGAGGCTTTGCAACTAAGTGCGCAAAGGCCTGGTAGAGTCCGCAGCTGTGTGCGCAGACCCCTGCAGTTGAGTGCACAGGGAAAAGTTGGGATTGTATTTGGACAGAGAATTAATAAAAGATAAGTTGATTCTAGAATATTTTGTGTCTATGCTTCTGTTATATTTATGCATCTCTTTATAGTTTTATGATTGTGCATACTTGTTATGAATGTTGAATGATTAATGAGAATATTGGTCCCACATGTTAGAGTCGGTCTGGTCAGTCCTCCGTCAAAGATCAAAACTCTTTATGCATTTCATTTTTAGGAGTCCCACTCCATTCACTCAGCTGCATTCCGCTAGGGGCATGCCATAATCTAACGGAAAAGGTCATGCTATTCATTTCCCCTCATGTCTGGCTCCTGCTGGCTTAGGTCTTTTGTCAATGATCACTAAAGTCCATGACAGTCAAGGTCTGGTCCTTTAACGGACAAAGTAATTTTTGATAATTAGGTCTAGGGATTAATCAATTTGGTCTTCAGCCATGTCCAATAAATCGATGCAGGCCAGAGTGAGGCCCTTACAAAGTTATGATTTAGAGAGTTTCATCGTCATGTGGGCAAACTTCGACTGTTCTTCAAAACTCTGTTTTGAAGAAAAGTCAAACAGTGTCATTTGTGATAAAATTTTCAAAAAAGTCGTCAGTTGATTTCTTCAGGTGCAGTCATGGTTTCTGTGGCCAAATGCCCTATCATGCAATCCCTGCAAAGTGCCGAAAATTTCATCATTTGAGCTAAAATTTCAAAGGGAAAAGTGAAATTCAGTGTTGCTTTAAGTCAGTGAAAAAATCCAAATGAAACATTAGCAAAGTGGGTTTTTGGAGAAGAAAGAATTAAACCCATGACTTCAAAGTCTTTAAATAGAAGTTTCCACAAGCAAACAAGGTCATTTTGCAAATCAAGGTCATAGAGAAATGTTGCAAAGACATTAGGAGAGCAAAGTGCATGTTTAGAGTGAGTGGGAGTCGTTTTCTAGAGTGCGGCGCACACACAGAGGGGCGCGGCGCACATACAGAGCGCGGTGCACATGGAGCCACCCCACAGTGCAAATTTTACAAGGGCACGACGCATATAAAGGGCGCGACGCACTGGGTTTGGCACGCAGTGCACACCCACAAAGGCCCGAAATCATGCCAAATTGCCTCAAGTTGCCTGTGAAACCCCTCAAATCAACAGGTAGGCTCTATATCATGGCTTGCTCATCAAATTTGGTGAATGTTATGGTGGTTCATGGCTATGTTTAATTGCAACAAAACTCATAAAACCAGCCACTAAAAAAAAAACATCAAAGCCATGGTTGCTAGGGTTGCAAAATTGTGGTGTTAGTGCCAAGGCCTCGTTTTCATCCCTCATTTTTCCCTTTCTTGCCATTTTTCCCTAGCCCCCCTTTCTCAGTTTCCCTAGTATCCCTACCCTAAAACACTACCAAACCCTATCCCCTATCCCTCCACTCTTTTTTCAATCAAAACCCCAAAACCCTACCTTATAAAATACCTAAACCCCCCTACATATCCCTAAACAAAGATTCTCCCCATAACCCCTATTCCCATCATATTACTCCCCTCCTAATACTCCTTTTTTTTCATTGTTCCCCTTGGTGGCAGATATCACAACAACACCTAGTTTCACACCATCATCAAAGGGCAGCCCAAGTACAGTACACACAGCAGTCATGACATCTGAGCATTCATCAGAGTATGAGATGGAGACACAAAGTGATTCATCCTTGGAAGAACAGGCTCCCAGGAGACATCACAAGAGTGGCAAACATGTTAGGGATGAGCCAACTACCCTCACAGAATTGCAGGCCTACCCTCTTGCTATGTCATGTTTCCAACATCTATCATGTTTTTAATTTTGTCAAAGGGTGGTTAATGTTAGAGTTCATCATGAGTTGGCCCGTATTTTTGTGCTTCACCTACATGGAGGTCATTCTATCTTGGCTGAGGTCACCTTCACATTGACCCCTGAAACTATCTCATTAGCAACTGGCATACCAAATGTTGGAGAATAGTGGCACAAGAAACAGAAGGTGGATAGGCAACACTATGAGCCTTACATTAAGGCTAGATTGTTGAGGTAGCTCATAAGAGTCTTTCCATTCAGATATTTAAAAGATGAATATGCTCCACTCATGAAATTGATCATGAAGTACTTCAGCTGTGAGGGGAGGTTCTCTCATCTATATGCCTGTCACATCAGGTTTCTCATGCACTTTACCAGGGTACGGATGATGAACCTCCCATTTTTCATTTACAGAAACATAGAGAGGATGAACACCTTCATGTAGCAGAAACTTAACAGTGTTTATCACTTTTCTCTTATCCGGATTTTGGTGGATCATCGGTTGGCATTACAGGGCATTACCTGGAATGACTTCATCTCTCGTGACCTCTTCAGTACTTCACAAGTATTATCAGAGGCAGAGCATGAAATAGGTGGTCCTTCTCATCAGTATGAGTGCCACGAGACCACTACTATGCCAGTATTTGTCACATATCAGATAGGCAGTAGGCACTTGTTTGCAGTAGCAAAGCGAGTGTTATCTCCACCGGAGGTGGAAGAAGCCTCGCTTCCGGCATCAACAACATAGGTACAAGACAAGGGCAAGAGGCCCATGCATGACGAGGGGCCATCAGGTGAACAGGAGGCCGACTTCATCCTCGTTCAGGATGATGATGCAGATGTGGAGAGTGCCAAACTTAGGATGACCATCTAGGAGCAGAAAATGGAGATCCAAGACTTGTCACTCAATTTCGAGAGGGCTAGATGGATCATCAGATATTTGGAGCAGAGGAACAAGTAGCTTGAGGACCAGCATGAGATCATGGAGCTGCAAAGCATCCGTGAGAATCGCCAAGCTGCCCAGCATAGGAGGATCGAGCTCACTTCCTTGGAGCAAGAGATTAACAATAAGCGTGAGTCTTGGCTCGAGCATATCAAAATCCACCTTGAGAGACTACTGGAGAAGGCCAACAGGGACAAAACCATACTGAGGTGGATGATTTATCTTTACAGGGCACGGAACATGAGTTCAAAGGCTCAGATAAGGAGCTTGACGGAAAAATTGAGCAGAGTGACAAAGAGACAAAAGAGGCAAAAAGAGCAAGATCGGCTTCGAATCTTGGCTGAAGCCTCTATGGCCCAGCATAGTACCTCTTAGAGAACCTCCAGCCCAAATTTCAAGAAATTTGGGGCAATTTTGGTCACATGGTAAATTTTTGGTCACAACACAGGTTTTTTCTCCTTGTGCGCCACGCCACTGGTGCGGAGTGTTGGACACCTAATCCTCAATGGGTTAGTGTGGAAGCCGAATGGACAAAAGGAGTTCAAGAGACCTTGGGATGTGAATCCAAACGGTCACAACAATGTACTATAAATGTATATCTCTTGTTAATAAAAATTGTATTGCATGTTTTATCTTTGATATCTCTCTTGCTGTCCATGTGTGTTTAACATGGTACCAGAGCCATGATGTGTGGCTTGTGTAGTTTTCTTTCTCAGGTTTTATCCTTTAGTTAAAAAATGAGATGTTGTTGTTCCCTGAGCAACTGGTCTGAGCTGCCTTGAATAGTGTTGGCCTAGTCTCCATTACCTGTAACGCTCCATTAATTATGTTTGCCATACCTGCGTTCTATCTGCCAGACCTGTGCTGCCCTGACATATTCTATTTATGATTTTTGCATATGCTCAGACCCCAAACCGTTTCATATTCCCTGACCAACCTGACACCTCTGTCCATAACGCGCTGCTCTTCAGTGTTTACAATGGCCTCCTTCTTTTCGTTCGGCTCTTCTTCCTGCCTTAAGCCACAAGGTTTGGCAGAAGTCCTTGCACGTATTTCCTCAACTGTTGAGAAGTGCCTGCGCCCTATGGGCTTGTACTTGAATTTGCCTCTTCCCATCTTCCTTGAACAAATAAACCAAAAGGGCCGCCGGTCCTCCTCAGATCTGCCCCGCCTGGATCAGAAAATGAACTCAATCTTCAGTTTCAGAGCCCCAGTAATTCTTTAGGGGATGTTTCTCCCGTACACACTTGGATAGAAAGGGGTCTCTTGGCTACCGGAAAAACCCAAGCGTAGAGACCGGAAGCACAGCACAATTTCCGATGTTGATATCACATGGAACACGGGAGTGATATCAAAATGTTGTTTTCATAATCGTGGAATGTTGTTTAAATATTGTTTTGTATTGAATCAAAGCTATTATTGATATTAACGCTGTCCAAGTTCTATCAACGTTATATTATTGATATTAACGCTTTCCAATGGTGGTATCAAAGATATTAACGCTTGGTGCCTCCACGCAGGAAACGTTGTCCCAGTTCAATGGTGTCTAACGCTGGTTGAACGCGTTGTATTGTATATGGTAACTGCTCATTGCATTTGGTATGTGTTTGGTCTGTGCTAGTATATGGTATACGTTTGCCTGAAATATTGTTTCTGCAAAACCATGGTAACTGTGGCTGTTTGAATTTCATAATGGTGGCACGATGTCTGCATAACGCTTTGGTATTAAACAATGTTTGAGTTTTGAATGTGTATTAAAGCTGTGTTTTGAATGAGTATTAAAACTGTGGTTGTATGCGTAGAATGATCTGCTCAGTGGTATATGCGTTGAATTAACAGTGGTATATGCGTTTGAATTTTAAATTATTGACTGCGTGAATGGTGTCATAATGCTATCCAAGCATTGAACTATTCTGAACTGTTCACATGCGATTTTAACAGAGGTCTATATGCATTATAATAACTTTTTGAGGGTCTGACAATCTTGGAGATTGATATTCGGTAGGAATATAACCCTGTAAGATTTAAAAAAAAAAAAATTGTAACTGTGTTGCATGTTTGGAGTAGTGATTGCGAAGACAATATACACTCTGCCTACACACATAAATGAAACAGGCTTGGAGATGGCGAAGGGGACGATGGTTGCTTCATCCTGATTTGCTATGCTCTAACCAATGGTGCCAATCGGGCAGTCAGTCAAAGGAAGGAGTAAAACAATAAGATGGAAGGAAGAAGAGTTGTTATTTCGATTGAATGGATTGTTGTTAGGTTGACTGAAAGAATCGATGCCCAAAGAAAAATCAATACAGATTTTTAATTAGCACTCCTTTGATTGCTAAGCATTCAACCAGTTAGCGACTTCAGTTTGCCTTTTTGTATATTTAAACAATTCTGCTTTGCAATAGCGTGGAAGTGTTTTGAAAGGATTTTGTAAAACTATGATTGTTATATATCCATGTAGACAGAAGTCCAACTGTAGGTTTTGAAATCATGGACTTCACATAAACCACTATCCTCATTTACTTGGCAACCGGCTTCAATAGTGACTCTCATTTTCACTGTGTGTTGTATAAACCTCTAATCAAATTCAATTAATGTTGAATTCATACGCTGTTTGGTTTGTTGTGGGACCATTGTTGTATTGGGTTATATGAATGTGAATTCAAGGTGTTTGGTGGGATTTTATTCTTGAACATATTCATCTGCTAATATATACATGATTGATATTGGGTCAAAAATATAGAGTTTTGTGCTGGTTGGGTTGATTAATATAATGTCGAATGGAATATGGGCGCATTGTTTCATGGGTTCAAGTCATATATGCATGAATTGAGTCATTGGATTTGATTGAAGATTTCAGAAGTTCTGAATTTGTCATGAAGGAGGAAACTCTCATATACAAAGATTGATTGAGTGCGAAATGGTTTTATAATCATAATCTGAAAGATAGCTTCTGCATATAAATGGGAATGTGTGCTGAATCTATTGCAAGCTGATTGATTTGAAGTATAAAAGAGCAACTGGTGTCCATCTTTTCCTCATTGTTTCACTATTTTTTGAAGATTAAAAATGGCTCCAATTAGTGCAATATTAGAGTTAGTGGACAATCTAATACTCTCTACTATGAATAATACAGTGAAAATCAGCAAGGATTTTCTCTCAGAAATTCAGACATGTCTACAAAATGCACAGGAAAATATTGATTTTTTGCAGCTTGAATCACAACTACAGCAAGAAGAGCTACATCAAAATAGACATCATTATGAATCTATTTCCATTCAGAACTTTGAGACAACCACCCATCAGCAACAAGTCAATAATGTTACAGTTCATTCAAATAAAGTAGCAGTTGTACATGCAGATGAAGAAACTCAGTCTGCACTTCCCAAGCCCATCATTAGACCTTGGGAACAGCTTGTCCACAACTAGCACAGAACCAGTCTTGGATATGACAAGGACTTGTCCTTTCAGATTCAATATTACACCAAGCTCATTCAGTTTCAGAGTGCTGGATTCATCCATGACAGTTCACTTGCTCCTCATGACAGTTCATTGTCAGCTGTTCCAGACTCTCCCTCTCTTCCACACCAACAACAACAACAACAACAGATTGTGAAATTCCAACACTGTGATCGAGTTGGCCATTTGAAAGATCACTGTTTTGATTTTCATCCGTGTAAGCACTGTCATAAAGCCACCCATTCTTCATACAGATGCTTCAGAAACAAACATCCTGCAAGAACAAATATTCATCAAGGATGGATCGCTTCTTGGCAATGGGCATCAACAGCCAAGAAGATATTCCAAACACATGTCAGAACTTGTTCCAGAGTATTGAAAAGTATTTCAGCTGAGTTTTCTCCATCATCTCACCTTGTATCTAACAGGGGGGAAATGATGGTCATCTACAAGCTTCAAAGTCACATCAAGCGAGCCTGAGCCACAACCTGCCACACCAGTTTCAGAGTTTTAGCCAGAGACAAATATGCCCGTGAACATGCCTTCAGTTGGCAATCTGGAACACTTCCTCTAGCAGAAGACACCAGCCTCTTGCCACCTTTGGAATAATTCCAGGAACAAAATTGAGAACACTTCCTCTAGTAGAAGACACCAGCTTCTTGCCAGTTTTGGAAGAATTCCAGGAACAAAATTGAGAACACTTCCTCTAGCAGAAGAATCCAGTTTCTTGCCAGTTTTGGAAGAGTTCTAGGAATTGCATTAAGCAATCCAGAGTTGTTGGTCATCCTTGAACCATCACGGGTTGAGACTTCCCTTTTCAAGTTGAAGTTCTCCCTTTTATGCGGGGTGAGACCTCCCTTTTATGGTTGAAGGTTTCCCTCTTTAAAACAATAGGAGCACTTCCTCTAGCAGAAGAATCCAGCTTCTTGCCAGCTTTGGAAGAGTTCTGGGAACTGCACTAAGCATTCCAGTGTTGGTGGCCATCCTTAAACCACTTACCTTTATACCAACATTTCAGAGAGCATATTCAGCCTACTGCTGCCATGCATTTTTTGCACATTTTTTATTACAGCTCTCTTCTTGGACTCATACATAACCCTTCGGATTAAGTGGGGGAATGTTGGACACCTAATCCTCAATGGGTTAGTGTGGAAGCTGAATGGACAAAAGGAGTCCAAGATACCTTGGGATGTGAATCCCAACAGTCACAACAATGTACTATAAATGTATATCTCTTGTTAATAAAAATTGTATTGCATGTTTTATCTTTCATATCTCTCTTGCTGTCCATCTGCGTTTAACACAGAGCATAGGATTGAGAGCTCCAAATTGCAAATGGTTTGCATTTTTGGATTTGACATGAAAAATCACCACTACTGGTGCATGGACAAGAAATTTGTGCATGATTTGAGTCTCCAAGAGTTCAAAAACACTCAAAAAATGACCTCTCTGCCCCTATTTTGACACATAGGAAGCAGTCTTGGGAGAATGAAGTTTTGGAGGGGCAAATGAGCACCAAATTCAGAAATTCTACTTGGGTTGGAAATCAGACAGGCCGGGCTTTCCAACAAGCACACGTGGGCACATTTTGGACTCCTGCAGGTACCTCAAAATAGCCTCCAACATGGCGCGACGCATATAGAATTGGGCGCAACACATATAGAGAAAAATGCCAAATTCAGCTCCGTTTCGCGAAATTTCGATTCACAACTTTCTCCAAGTGGGCCCGCTCATCTACACTTCACTTTTTTTGGCAACTAAGGCAAATTTTAAAGAGTTTGGCTTCTATCCAAGTGCCAAATGAAGGCAAACAGTCACCCAAGCCATTTGTCATTCTTGTAACACTGCACCTGTAGCTAATGGTTGGCTTTCCATCTCCATTTTGTAATGATTTGAGAAACTCCCCAACTCTTGGTCGTTCTACTTCCTCATGGCTTAGTCTATTTATTGTATGCAAACCATTTACAAAGGGTTGGTTGGCTTGTAGTTTCTGGGAGACTGTGGGAAAGAAACTCTGTTTCTTCATTGTATATTTTGACAGATGATTAATGAAAGGCAGCGACTCTATTTCATGAGATTCATATGGTTGTGAGTGTAGAAAATGTGTTTTTCCTTATGTTTCATATGTATTTCGTTATGTTTCATAGTTCATTCATATTCATTTCTAGTGAAATTTTCTGAGTAAGATAAGGTAGAATTCATTTTTATTGCTCTGCCTATGGGAAAGTTTCACGTTGTGTGTTTTTCTTCTGTTGAAAAGGATCCATGTACTTATGCCCTTTTCACCCTCCTAAGCAATCTCTCCATTCCATGTTATTTCAAACTAAATTGCTAGACTTTTTGCGTGTCTTTCTTCACGAAGTAATATGTGCCTTTGTATTAAATTCTCTGCTCATTGTTGTCCGTTGGTCCCATACCATCCCAGAAACTCAGTCATTCATAAAAAATTGCTTCTTGTATCCATATTTACTTACTAGCCTAAGATCAATATTTCACTGTAAGTCATCATCAGACCATATCATTTTGTTTATTCACTGAGCTTGACCCCGAGAGAGCCCTCTCCTGTTCTAGTAAGGCTAGCTACCAGACTGAGCGTGGTTTGTGGTTACCCTGAATTTTTCCTCCTTCAACCTAAGGTAGATTTAGGTGCTAACACCTCCCATGACCCAAGGAATTTCTTCATGTCTACTTCTAAGATCAACCAGGGATTCAAGAAATCTGAGTTTTTCATCTATTCTTTGAGGCCCACAAATGTTAGTGACCAGGAAGGTAACCGACACCTTAACTGGTCGAAAGATTATTGATAAGTAATTTCTAGATGCCTCTGCATCTATTATGCTAACTTTTAGTGGGTTCCATAGAGTTAGGATACCTCCCGTTGTGTTCTCTTCTTTAACTTATAGAAACTCAAATCTGTTAAGCCATTTGCTATGGATCTGTTTTAATTTCAGAATAGAGCATTTTGTTTCCCGAATGAAGATAATGTCTGGTTTTGCTAGTTTCATTCTGTTACTTAGCATTCTTTGTTTTCTTTTGCTACCTAGACCTATGATGTTCTAAGATATGAACTTCATAATTAAAGATTTGTAAAGGAGTAGCTAGTTAGGTCTTTCATCTTACCTGAATCTATCATTAGCTTTCCATACTCCATCAGGAGCTCGTTTTGCTTTTTTCTACCCCTCTTCTTTCCTGGATTTCTAGTCACTAATCCTAGAGTTGATTTCATAGTTTTCACACCTCAATGCTCTTGCTTCTGAATGTTTTTACCTTTATCCAACCCTCTTTCCCAAGCTTTCCATATAAACAACTGTTGTATTCTGTTGCATTCTTCTTGAAGCAGAGAATCTATTCCTCCCTTGGTTCCTTGCATCAAGAATCCTTCTAGATCTAGGTTCCCCTTATCAAGTATTTCTAATAATTCCTGATCTTTCAGATCAATTTCACTTTGGGTCATTTCTTGGTCCATCTCCATTTCTATTTCAACCATCATTGGTTCTTTTGGATAACCATTATCTTGAGAATGTTTTTTGTCTTCTTCCTTTTCTTCTTCATTAGGACCTTTCTCCTGAGACTGGTTTTCTCTTGTGATTTCTTCATTCTCTTCCAGCACTTGAAACTTGTTTTGACTATTTTTCTACACCTCACTACGTTGTTTCTTTGACCCCTTTTTTCCCACTTTCCCTTTACTTGTCACTTTCTGAAATTTTTCGGTCTCCTTCATTGTATCAGGTTTCCCTTTATACTTTGTTTTACCAAGAGGGCAGTCTCTGAACAAATGTCCATGCTCATGGCATCTATGGCATCTGAATGGGATATGCTCATAGTCAACTGCTTGCACCCATTCTTCATCAAAAACTTCCAAGATTACTTCTTCCAGAAGAGCACCTGATAGATCCATTTCCACACATATTCTTGTAAAGGAGGTATATTTTCCCCTTCTTGTGGCTTCTGAAGTTTTGATGAAATGTCCTCATTTATTGTCAATGGTGGTTAGCGATTTTGTTTTCCAATAATCCAGAGGTAGAGAATAGAGCCTTACCTAAATAGGGACTGAAGTGAAGGTTTCCCGCCCTAGAACAAAGTTCATCTTCCAAGGCCTCATATAGAGACTAGCTGCTACATAAAAGTAGGGTCCTCCTTCAAATATTTTGTCTTTATCTTCGATGTTTGAGAACACTACTGTGAAGAATCCCTTTGACCCAAGATGTAGGTCAATGCTTCCTTTGAGTTTCCAGTAATACTTGATCCACATCTGTAAAGCTTTTTCAGTGAGCTAGAGTCCCATGAATTTATAGATAATGGCATAGATTCCCATGTGTTACCTGTGCGCTTGCAGAGCAGGATCATTTAATATTATTCTAGGAGTGATTTCTGCTTTAGGTTTGTAAGGTCCCTTTTGTTTTTTGTCTCTTGCACCCTGACTTTTGTCTTCTTCCTATGTGTCCTTTGTGCTACTGTTTTCCTTGGTCTTGTTCCCTTCTATTTCCTTTTCCTTATAATTGTTCCTACCCTCCGCAAAACTTTTGGTTCTGATTATTAGTGTTTTGCCTCTGCTAGCTATCGTGTCTTTGTAGGAGGGAGTCGATCTTCCTCATCTTGCGCCCTTCTCTAGAAACAAATACCTGCACCATTCTGAAACCCTGTTTAATCACTTCCGTCGAGCTCCACCTCTTCGCAATCTCCAATGTGAATCCACACATTCTGGTGTAGTCATCAATAAATGTCATCATATATTTATTTCCATTTGCAGAAAGAACAACCATTGGACCACATAAATATGAATGAATGAGTTCATTTTTCTATGTGCTTTGGAATGTGAATCATGAAAAGACTGTTCTCTATGCTTCCCTAGAATGCAAGCATCACATTGCTTAAGCTTCCTAGGAATTATAGGCAAACCAACAACACCATTTTTCTTCAACAGATGGAGGTTTTCATAGTTTAAGTGTCAAAATCTGGCATGCCATAATAAACTTGATGGAAATGTACCTTCTTCATAATGAGAATTGTATGAGAAATTTTGTGCATGAGAAAAGGTACCCTGTAGCTTGAGAAGCCTTTATTCTTATATCCCTTTCATGACAAGCGAGTGTTCTGATGCTTTACTCACCTCAAGCTTGCCATCAAACATATGAATGGAGTTTCTTTACTAGTAAATGTGGACCAAGGACAACAAGCTTCTCCTCAGTTGTGGGAGATATAAAACATGATGCAGAAGAAAGTTTGGAAGACCAGGGAATTTAAGCCTGATTGTACCAAGCCTTGATGACTTGAGTTTTGATTTGTCTACAAAGTATACCATTCCATCAACATTGTCAGAAAAATCTTCAAAAGAATCTCTTCTAAAATTCATGTGGCAAGTTTCTTTTGAATGAAGCAACCAATCATTTCTCCAAGCAAGTGAAGCATTAAATAAGTCTTCATTTACTCCAATATTATAGTGTGCCACAACATAGTGAGCAGATTTAGGTTCTTTAACTTTCTCTCTGTCATTAGTTTTACCTTTGGGTTGGTTTATTTCCTACTCAATTCTATCCCGAGGCAACTTTCATGGGGATGCATCATGTGATCCATCTCCTTTGGAGCATATGTAGTGAAAATCTGACTTTTCTCCTTGAGAGTGTTTGTCCCTCCTACCTCTGAAATTTCTTCCTCTTCCTCTTCGACTACCTCTTCCTCTCGAAGAATCTTGAGCAAGATGATTCTCTCTATTTGCAAGGCACACAACCTCTTCAGAAGCCTGAGGAGCTATCTTCTTCCCAAAAGCTTTCTCTCTTTCTGCTAATTTTTTCACAAGGGAGTCAAAGGTAATATCTTTGAGGTTTCCATTTGCTTGCAATGACTCAAGGTAATTTGAGTAAGTGGGATAAAGTTCCTTCAGAAAACCTATTAGAGGAATGTCTAGTTCAACATTAGTGACTTTGATAAGATTCATAATAGATTTTACTTCTGATGCAAGAGTAAGAGGATCATCATTTTGTAATTCAAGGGTGAATAATTTAATCATGAGTTGAACAACTTCAAGTGCAAAGTGTGAGTCATAGAGTTCCTTCATTTTTTGTAAGGCTTCAAAAGCAAACAATGTAAACTTTGAAATGGGAACTGATATTGTTACCCATTTCGTAGAGATAGCAAAAAGTGACCCAATTTTCAAAAGGCGTGATGCAGAACACATGTTTTTTCTAGAGCATAGTTTTTGGCACTTTAATTTTTTTTTTGTACATTGCGTTTTAGAATGGTAGTGATTTTAATGTTGATTTAAAAAAGTGGTAATTTTGCATCAGGCCCTTTTTTAAAAGACCTATTTTTTGACTTTAAATTTTCTAATGTATGAAATGTAAATAATTACTTCTAAATTTAATAATTTTTGAAGTGGTCTTCTTCTTCATAACTTATTTTTATTTTAATTTTTTTTGTAGTGAGGTTTTTATTGTTTTGCATATTTAAAGAAGAAGGTCGATATTTTGAATTTTCAATACTCTACATATTTATACATCGTTAATTAATTTTTTAATCCACATGAAACAATTGTCTCTAAAAGACAATAATTTTCAACAATTGACATAAAAATAACCATTTTTAACATAAATATAACTAAAAAACTACATGTTTTGATAGTTTTTGAAAAATTTTGCTAGACATGACATGACAAAATCACAATTTTTATAGAAAGATTTTAACTAAAAATGACTAAATAATAGTTTCTTTTATGAATTTCATGTAAATAATAATAATAATCACAATTTTTTTCAAAAAGTAATGATTAACATAAAAATTAATGTGAAAATAACATAATACAAATATTGAATGCATAACAACCCTAATTGAGTGCTTATTCTTCTCATAAAATGTCAGTCAAAACATTACATGTATAAGTAATTAATATTCACAAAAAATGAGCGTGATTTCCAAGCATAACTTAAATTTAATCAACAATGTCATGTAATCCAAACTCTTCGTCCTCTAGAGTTTCATCATTGTCTTCTTCCACAATATTTTCTGCTTCATTTTACTCAATTTCCTCTTCTAATGGATCTTTGATGTCTGCAAATCTCCTAATATATACCTTTCCAATCATTCTGTGTAATGGTGGTTGGGGTTCTTTGCCTTTTTTGCCACGTGTGATTCACTAAAGTCCCCTTTCTTCAACTCAATTTCTCGCATTGCATCTGGAAGAAATTGAAGAGCATTAATTCTTTGCTGAATAAAATTGCACTGTATTGGATCTTTTTCAATAGCAATGCAATTTCTTAATTTTTGAAGGCAACATGCTAGTGTGGTACCTAAACATCAAGAACAAAAGAAATAATTAAGTAAATTAGTACAATGACATATAAATTAATAGATAACATATTGAAATTCAATTCCATGTAATAAAACTTTCCTGAGCCATAAAATAAATCCAGAACCCAATCTCCTTCATTTGAACATATGTCTATAAGATAGTTAATTAATAACTATGGTTTTTTATAAAAGTTAACTATCTTTCCTTTTGATTCTTTGTCTTCATATGTTAGTTTTCTCGCAACAACATCATAATTCAATATTTGGCTATGACTATTTCCATCTACCCAATTAAGATTCATAGACATATAGCTATCATCTTTTCCTCAACTATCAATATGGATGAACTCACAATAATTTATAAATAGTTGATCTTCACGGTTAGGAAGATTTGACTTTTGCATGTAACATGAAATAGTAAAAGTTCAATTAACTTGTACATAAATGAATTTTTTAACATTAATCAAATATACATTTTAAATGTATTACCATGTAAGCTACAACCTCGAATTTGTTTTCCCCTTTAAGCTTGACAATAAAAATAACCTCGATGGCCCAACAGCTCGTGGGGTTAGTGGGGCAATTCCCGGAATTGTCCCGTCACCCTCGTGGGCCGTTTGGCCGTCGGGGTGTGGCAGTGGGTTGTAGACAACCTCCGCCCCACCTCGGTGGCCTAACAGCTCTCAAGGGTTGTGGGGAGATTCAGGGAATCACCCCACCCTCCGTCCCACCCCCTGGCGGCCCAATAGCTTGTGGGGGTGATGGGGTGATTCCTCGAATTTCCCCACCACCCCCGGCTATTGGGCCACCGGAGTGGGGCTCATGCGCTGTTGGGTCACCGGAGTGGGGTTGCGAGCCTTTGGGCCATCGAAGTGGGGTAGAGGGCAAGGTGATTCCTACAATCACACTACGACCCCCGTGGGTTGTTGGGCTGCCAATGTGGGGCAGAGGCTATCGGCAACCATCCACCCCACCTCGGCGGCCCAACAGCCCAGGAGGGTGGCTGGGTGATTCCCAGAATCACCTTGCCACCCCCGCAGGTCATTGGGCCACTGGGGTGGGGGGTAGGGAGGGGTGATTACTGGAATCACCCTACCATCCCCATGAGTCGTTGGCCCACTAGGGTGGGGCGGAGGGCGGGATGATTCCCGGGATTACCCTACCACCCTCGCGGGCCATTAAGCCACTAGGGTGGGATGGAGGGCAAGGTAATTCTCGAAATCACCCAACCACCCCCCAGGCCGTTATACTACCCGGGTGGGGTGGAGGGTGGGGTGATTCCTAGAATCACCCCGCCAGCCCTGCGGGTCGTTGGGTCGCCAGGGTGGGGCAGAGGGTAGGGTGATTCCCGAAATCACCTCGCCACCCCCACGGGCTATTCGGCTAGCGGGATGGGGCGAAGGGTGGGGTGATTCCCAAAATCACCCCACCAGCCCTGCAGATCATTGGGCCCCGAGGTGAGGCGGAGGGTGAGGTGATTCCTAAAATCACCCCGCTACCCCCGCAAGCCATTGGGCCACCTGGATGGGGCGGAGGGTGAAGTGATTCCCAGAATCACTCCACCACCCCCGCAGGTCATTGGGCCATTAGGGTGGGGCAGAGGGCAAGGTGATTCCGAAATCAATCTGCCACCCCTGTGGGCTATTGGGACGTTGGAGTGAGGCAAAGGGCAGGGTGATTCCCGGAATCACCCCGCCACCCCCAAGGGCCATTAGGTCGTCGGGGTGGGACGGAGGGTGGGGTGATTCCCAGAATCATGCAGCCATCCCCTCGGGTTGTTGGGCCACCCGGGTAGGGTGGAGAGTGGGGTGATTCCTAGAGTCACCCTGCCACCCCCACAAGTTGATGGGCCACTTGGGTGGGGTGGAGGGTGGGGGGATTCCCGGAATCACCCTGCCACCCCAACAAGTCACTGGGCCACTGGGGTGGGGCGGAGGGTAGGGTGATTCTCAGAATCACCCCACCACCCCTGTAATCTATTGGGCTACTGGGGTGCGGTAGAGGACGGGGTGATTCCCTAAATCACTCCGCCACCCCCGCAGGTCTTTGCACCACTGGCGTGGGGCAGAAGGCGGGCTGATTCCTGGAGTCACCCCACCACCCCCGTGGTCTGTTGGTCCATCTGGGTGGGGTGGAGGGCAGTCTGAGCCACTCCTGTGTGCCTTTGGGCCGCCGGGGTGGGGCAAAGGTTCGGGTGATTCCCGAAATCACCCAGCCACCCCCGCTGGCCGTTGGGCCACTCGGGTGGGGCCGAGGGTGGGGTAATTCTCGAAATCACCTTGCCACCCATAGCCTCTACTCCACCCTCGCAGCCCAACGACTTGCGATGGTCGCAAAGTGACTCCCAAAATCACCCTGCCACCCTTGCGGGCCATTGGGCTGTCAGGGTGGGGCGAAGGTTGTCTGCAGCTCTCCGCCCCACCCCAGTAGCCCAATGACCCTTGGAGCTAGTAAGGTGATTCCTAGAATCACCCTGCCACCCCGCTGGTCGTTAGGCCATCAAGGTGGGCAGCCTCTGCCCCACTGTGTCCGCCCAATGGGCCACGGTGGTAGCGGGCTGATTCTCAGAATCAGTCTACCACCCCCGCAAGCCATTGGGCTGTCAGGGTGGGTCGGAAGGCTATGAATAGCCTCTACCCCATCCCAGTGGCCCAACAACCCACAAGGGTGGCGAGGTAATTCTAGGAATCACCCTGCCACCCTCCGAGGCCATTGGGCCATCGGGGTGAGGCGGAGGGCTGCAGACAGCCTCTGCCCCATCCTGACCGCCCAATAGCCTGTAGGGGTGGTGGTGTGATTTCAGCAATCACTCCACCACCGCCACGTGCCGTTGGGCCGTCGAGGATGGGGTGGGGTGGAGGGTGCCACCCATACCCGCTGTTCAGCCGCCAGGGTTAGGGTGGGGCAAAGGGTGTGGTGATTCCCGGAATCACCCCACCACTCCCATGGGCTGTTGAGCCACTAGGATGGGGTGGCCCAACAGCCTATGGTGGTGGCAAGACGATTCTAGACAACCCTCCACCCCACCCCAATGGCCCAACATCCCGCTGGGGTAGCAAGGTGATTCTGGGGTAATAGAATTTTCATGTATTTTAGATCCCATTATTTTATATTTATGGTCATTACTAAAACATGTTGAATCTATACATAGGAAAGAAAAATTTTATTCTACCAAAAACACTAGTGTGTTTTTTTCCTCATAAATAGCTGTTTTTTTGCACATAAAAATTTGGTTTTACTAACATTTTAAAAAAAGTTGAAAATTGACCCTAAAAAAAAAAACCCATCATTCTAGTATCAACACTTTTCATTTTTAGGGTGTTTTTTGCACGAAAATTTCATTCTCACTACCATTTTAAAACATGTTCAAAATTTGCCCTAAAAACAAACCATCGTTCCAATATACACACTTTTTGTTTTTAGCATTGTTTTTTATGTTTTTTCAGGGGTTTTTGGCCAAAGTTCCCGTTTTGAGTTTACAATTCCCATTTCAAAGTTTACATTGTTAGCATTTGAAAATGGCGAAATATGGTGACTCACCTATTCATTTACTAATGGTGCAATCAATGCATACGCATTGTTGTTCTTATTTTCCCAAATGGTGAATTCCTTGTCTAAGGTAGGGTGTTCTGGCTCTTTGTCTCCATCTCCAACACAAACGCCTTTCCACAACTCATTAAAAATGAGAGTGTGTTTGGTTTTCCTAGACCACTCAGGATAATTTTCCTGCCCATTGAGGACCACTCCCACAATAGATATTAACGAGTGAATTTTTTTTTTTTAAATAATATATACTCCTACTACCAATACATTGTAATAAATTTCACTTCTTCTTGTAAAAAAACACTCGAATTTTATATGTATATAAAAAAGGTTATCTGAAATATTAACCCTGGAGTGGTATGAGAAATTGGATGTGGGCGTACCAGAGTGGAGGGGAAAATTATTGCGAAAGGTTATAGCAGAGGATATTTGAAATTTAGAAAAAAAACTACCCTCAAATATATCAAAAGATTTGTATTACATTAAAAGACTCGTGATTTTTTTTTTACCATAATTAAAAATCGAATTGGAAGATGGTGTGAGGAACTGTGCATCGATACCTATACGGAAAGCTATTTAACAGATGCAGAGGAATATTGATGATAACGCATGTCATGATTTTTTTTTATGAGTTTTGTAGATCAATATGGAGAGGCTGGAGGTTTGGCAAGACAAAAATATTACCAGAAATGAGAGCACTTATGGACAGACTTTCCACCCGCAAATTCCTCTTTCACGCAACAGTCGTCCCCCAACATCATGAGCATGAAAAAATTCTCTTCAAGGTTGTGCTCCCTCACAATTAGATGCCCTATCAATGGTGTGGCCTTGTAATCAAGCACCATGAAATACACCTCATTTCCTAGGGGAAATCTCCCAATCCTATTGTCGATCCTCAAATCCTGCACACTACCGAGTGTGGCCAAATAAAGGGACTTGAAAGGGTGCAACTTGTGTCCCTAGAGCTGCATAACCTTATAGGCCTCATTGAGCATATTTAAGGGAGAAGATGTATGTATGATGGAGTAGCATATGTGTGAGGAATGTAACATGCATGAAGGGAGGCAATGCTTAATGGAGCAACGAGCAGTGCTTTGATACCTAGACAGAATGCCGAGCAACACATGCAATATTCAAATTTCGATTACTGGGATTTGGTCGCGGGCAGTGAGAATGTTAATGCAGGAATATAAATGCATATGGCAGCACACTAATTAGGTTTGTGGAGCATGAAAATGGTGTTAGTTCTACAAAATAGGCAGAACATAGGCCAGGAGGGAGTTATAAGGGAATATTGTGATGCCAAAGGTAGAGTTGGCTCTGATACCATGTCAGACCAGGAGGTAACTCCTCAAATGAAATTGTGTTATTCATTTAGGTTGTTCATTATTATATACAATAGGGAGTGATTGTTCAGTTCATCTCCCGATGACTCTCCATTTCTTCTATTATTTATTTACACTAATTACAGTTGTTCACCCAATCCCTATGATTAGCTGTCAACAAATTCAACGAATGGTTTCCTATTATGAATATCAGAGTATTTATTTTCGTTCTATAATTGAGATGTGTATTTTTTTATTCACAATTTATTTAAGTTTCAAACTATTTTATTAGATTTATTGTCTTCTATGTATGATATTCATATTATTACTGAGCAATTTACTCTCACTCTTGAGATAGGATTAATTCATTTCATTACATAGTAGATTAGAGTTGCATACCAATATTTTAAAATCATAAATAACATATTTCCTAGATATCTAATTAGAGCATAATCCTCTCGTGTGGTTAACCAAACCTACATTTAAGTCACAAAGATTACCATTTCAAACATATATAGTTCTTTCATAGGTCTACATTCATGTGGTAGCTTCTCTTGTTATGGTTGGTCACAACAAGTCTTCTACACAATAGTAGTTAAAGTAATATTAGCTAGAAATATATAATTATGTTAGGTTAGTATTATGTTTCAACTTAGTCATTTATATTTTCTTATATAATTAGTGTAGGTTAGTTTATGTAGAGGCAACCAAACCTATATACTGATGAGTACCAACACAAAAAAGGATTAAGGGTCTAATTGGGGCCCTGATCCAATGGCATCCCCATTGTAGGAAAATATTTTCTCTCTTATTAACAAAACCTAAGATAGGCATCTAAAAAAAACACAAGATAACTATGATTCACAAGTTGACCTCAAAATCAAATCATAGATGATTTTTCACCCAAGTAAATATTCACCCCAAGGAGAAATCATTGTGATTAAGATGAACTTAAATTCATAAAATGATGAATTACTTAAAATGAGGGGATTAAATATTTAAGAAGCCTATTAGCAATATGGAAAACATTAAAACTATCATAGGGGGAATTCTAACTTTAGTCATCTTTAATGTTATTAACTTCATCAAATGAATCCCAACCTATATAGTGTTTTCAAATGACCACGGGGTCAAAAAATGCAAGAAACTTTCTCTTTAAAGAGATATAGAATTATGCTTGGAGGAAACGATAGAAAAATTAACCCAAAGGAAGCAAAACTATGGGTTGAAGCATGGGATGAAGACAAAAAAATCCATAAGGTTATATCAAATTATGCATGAGGATAGAGACAACGTGAAAAAAATGCATCCATATAAATTTTAATAGGTTTACCATTGTTATTCAACCAAAAGTCTAATAGTGAACTTTATGGATGATAGTTGAAAACAAAATATTGTTAGTCAATTGAGACCATATCGATTAAAAAAATTTACTCATGGTTTTCAATAAAATCGTATTTGTTGGGTTGTGTTATATTATTTCCATGACTAGCCCATGCATGGAGAGGTTACAAGGGAGATGTGAGCCCCCTCTGTATGTTGCATCGGGCGCCTGCACGGGGTTAGGGGCAAAATCTCAAGGATATTTTTTTCTTGACCCTATATTAGGTGGGCAGACCTGCCTATTGTTTTGTGCATGGATTTCGCACATGGTTTTGAGCGAGATGGTTTTCAATCCATGGTATTTTGTAGATCCAATCAAGGGAAATACATTTATGTTTTGATCCAGGGTTAATGAATTAGGGATTATGGATGCTTCACATGTATATATATGTATTGTAACATTGAAAGGAACATAATGAAAAATATATCTCGTGTTGGAAATAATAATGAGAGGGGGGTGGGTGAATCAGTATTAGCAAATCAAACGCTTTTTCATTTTCATACTTACGTTCATATACACTATTTTAGTTAAAGATACCTACGTATATACACAACTATGTTTAATGCAACTAGCGTTTATCCAGTAAACTTAGGATTCAGTTAATTGATCTTCAATGAGTGCATCAGAACATTATTAACCATATGAACGGTAAACAGGTGCAGTAAAACAGAATAGATCATCACACATAAGAAGCACACATGAACACCATGATATAAGGTGGAAACCCAATGTGGGTAAAAACCACCTGCTGTAATTCGTCTCTATCTTCTTTTAATAAGAAACTTCTTTTTACAATATTCTGTACAGGTGCAGTCTTATCCCAGTATGTAGGCTTCTACCTATAGAAGGCTACAACCTTCTCTCATTCTCCAACTGCTCCTGGAAGGGAGCTACAACACCCTTAGCTCTTGTACTAGCTAATGTACTAGTACATAGGTGCTGACCTATAGAAGGAAACAACCTTCTCTTTTCTTCTAGGGACAATGTTTCATAAATTTTCAGATTGGATCCATAGATACAAAGAAATCACTACTACAATACAATCATTAACTCTAAATCACCCAACAACTAAATCTCTAAAACCCTGTCATCAAAACACAATTGCCAGAACACACACCAGAGCCCAAAACTCTACAACAGCCACTAGAACCAACAACAACCTGAAATATCAAATCTCATAATGTATATGCTACTTGACTATGTCAAACTAGCATGTATACGCACTTTCACCAGAGAGAACCCGCGTACAGATCTGAAGATAATTACTTATACCTTCGCTGCAATTTCCAACTTTAGATATAACCATACCATAAGATATAAAGGATAAAACATGCATCAGTATTTAGATTTATTCATGATCATACCATATAATGATAATACATTTTGGTCTTCAAGATCTTGGTTCATCAAACTTTATCAACTGCTTAGGAGCCTCCTTCATTCAGATCGAGCCAAGCATCACAAACCCATAACCAGTATCCTAGATCTCACACTTCATCAGATATTCATCACTTACATACTTTCTCATCTTGGGCTAATGATCCTCTCCTTATATAAGTTTAAGCCTCTCTCAATACCATGGTCCAAAACCATGTAGAACAAATACGTTGGACCCAATACTTGGGGTCAACACTTCGGACCAAATACCATGGACCAATACCAAAATACCATGGACCAAATACCACAGACCAAATACCATGGACCAAAACTTAGTTTTCCAACATGTACATGTCGTTCCTTCTGTGACCCTGTGTGTGTATGTATATGCACCTTTTGTTCTACTAACCTGTATTTATACACACTTTCATCAATGTTAACCTGCGTATACCTCTCTCTTGACTTGTTGCACTATGATCTGTCATCTGAGTGATTTTTCATCAAGGAAAACACTTGTATCATACCTCTGAATGAGTTGCCATCAAGGACAACACCTGTATCATAATGCCAACAATCTCCCCCTTTGGACTTGATGGCAACCACCACACCAAGTCACTCTCCCCCTTTGACATCAATGGAAAAGGGAGGACCAAGATATTCTCTTCCTTGATACACATTCTACTATCCATACTCCCCCAGAGTACCTGCTGAATTCTCTGATTGAGCTCCCCCTTTGTATATGCCAATCCATCCATGCTCCCCCTAAGCACATGCAAGGTTTGCAAAAGCATAACATGACTCTATACATATATCAATCTCCCAACCAAGTGGGAATACACCATTTTTGACTCATCCACCCAACCAAGTGGGGATATATCAAATGCTTAAACATGAATCAAACACAAGAAGCATTACATCATCCATCCCATGCATAGTGGGGTAACAAGATACATCATATGACTCACAAAGACCAAGGACCTAAACAAAACCATGACAGTTATCAACAACTATCATACACCATATGATCTATACTATAAGCATCTGTCATCAACATCCAGACTTGTAACCCTGTTCTCCCTGAACACTTGTTCCACCTAAAACCAAAAAAAATATTGTGAAATTGAACCAAGATCTTCTACGATAATGCAAACAATGAATTATTAGAAGTATATTCCCCCCGCTGAACCTATGTCATGCCATCATCAAATAGTGACTGAACCATATCAGACTTTTGTACTGTTGCTTTTCTTCAAAACATCATATACGTGACTGTGCATCATCCAACTCACGTATATACACGACTTATCTTCATAATATCTGTGTATGCAAATTGGAATATTGAAGGTCTACACTTCCAGTTTCCCTTGTGTTTGTTATGTCAGCTAACTGAGTTATGCCGCATCTTTCTATCTCTAATTTTGTCTTCTTCAATACCTTGAATTGTGATGATGTATGATCCTCTTGCTTTGGAGTTCAAATTTTTCTCCTGCATTCCCTTGCTTTATGTCCAAACTTGTTACATGCATAACATTTTACATGTTTCATATTCCTCCTATAGCAGTCAATGGCTTTGTGACCAAACATATTGCAAGAAAAACAATATCCCTTGAAGTACCTAGAGCATGATGATATTTATGTGTTATGGTATTGACCTATTTTGCTTCTGCATATAGCTGCCATATGTCCAAAGTTATGACATACATAATATTCAACATTATTGATTTGAGGAAAGAACCGACTATCACTTCCATAGTTAGGAGTAAAATATTTTCTTTAAAGAATTTCTTTCCTTGGTTGTTGATGGGATTGACCTCTCATCTCCTTGTTTAGCATTTCATATTTTGCATTAGAATCCCTTTCCTCACCCTGTGAGCTAGATTCACCTTCAGCAATTTCATAAAAACCAAGACAAGTTTTGATAGCAGGGGATCTTTGACTACTAAGGATATCATCCAAAATCTTAGTATTGTCTTGAAATCGTAACAATTTATCATTTTCTTCTAATTTACCTTTTAAGATATTTACCTCAACCTGATGTTGTTCTTCATTTTCCAGATATTGCTTCCTTATATTTTCTTCAACTTTTCTTCCTTCTTCCAGTTGTTGCCTTAATTCGAGCACTTCATATTCTTGTTCTTCAAGAGCTTCTTTATTCTGCTTGTTTGATTCTTTAAGATCTTCTTTTAGAGAGAGGATCTTAGATTCAAGTTTCTGAATTGTTATGCTTTGACCTTTTACTACATCCTGCAACTGCTTCCTTACTCTGAGTACTATCTCCAGATATTCTTTTAATCTGGTAACTTCTTTTGTTTCTACGTCCTTATTTTCATATGCCATGAGAAGTCTCATGTCTTCATCACTATTGGATGAGTCATTGCTTTTATCATGAGTATAATAACTTCTATTTCCTTCTTCAGACATCGTTCCTTTGTTATGAGGGCATCTAGCAGCGTAGTGACCAACTCTACCACATGAAAAGCACTTGAAAGGTAGCTTACCTTTGAACCTTCCAGATCCCCGTTCAAGATTCTTGAAAAAATTTACCTCATCTTCTTCTTCTGGAATGTATCTTGTTTCATTGAGTTTTTCCATTCCATTTGTTGATACTTCAAATGCGGCTTCTCTCATATTTGGTGGTCCTCCTTTTCTCATCTCAAGAGCAATTAAGTTTCCTTGAAGCTACGTCATAGTGATTTTCTATAGATCCTCCTTTTCTTCTATGGAAGACACTTTGGATTCAAATTTAGTAGACAAGGATCTCAAAACTTTCTCAACTAAGACAACTTCCTTAATTACTTCACCCAAATTCCTCATACAATTAACAATCTCATCTATATGCAGGAAGTAATTAGATATGATTTCATTACTATGCATTTTAAGAGTTTCATACCATATTCTAAGATTTTGAAGCTTAGCACGTTTTACATGATCATCTCCTTCATAGCTTAGAATGATTTTATCCCATAGTTCTTTGGCTGATTTGAACTGCACGACCTTGACAAATTTTGATTGTGACAAACTTCCCAATAAGATAGTAACAACTTGAGCATTGAGTTCATATTGCTTTCTTTCTACTGTATCTATAGGAGTTGTTGATGGATATGTATATCCTCCTTCCATGATTCCCCAAACATCTGTCCCAAGTGCTTGTAGATATGCTATGGTTCTTATCTTCTTGTAGACAAAATTACTTCCATCGAAAATTGGTGGTTTAATGGATCCCTCTCTTTCATTATTACTCATTGTTGGAGAGGTAAATCCCCTCTACGGATAGAGGCGATCCCTACTAGCCCAGAACGGGTCTAGCAACAATCGAACAATGTTACCACGCAAGTTCCTAATAGCAAATAAAAGGTAGGTGATGAAAACCTACTTGGATTCCAACACTTTCGTTTGTAGAAGAGATGTCGCCCACGCTCCTTTGCCTTGGCCAGTCACAATCCTCCACTATCTTCATGAATGGAAACCTGCACACAAAGAGAACAACACAAACACAAGTGTGAAATCTAATAAATACAATTATACATCAGTCAGGAAGGACATAATTTAAAATTAATCATAACAACAATGAGAATGGAACCATAATGATAGTCATCTATTATTAATAATCAACAAAGGAGAATACAACCAGTGTCCTGACGTCAAGTCCCCCTTTGGCTGGGTGCTCAGCTACACAAGTCTTGCAAAGATTGAAGGGATGAGGGACAAGCCTCTCTCTCTTTGGTGACAAGATCTCCTTACTTAGGTTAAGCCTTATGGACACAAAGAAGGCTCTTGCAACTCTAATCTCTTGATATCTTCCTTTCAGCACAAGTATTACTACCTCTAGAACTAGAACTAGCTTGCTCAAGCCATGGAGAAAAGCTTTTATAGATGAAAGGGAAGGGATAAGATAAATCACAACAATAATAGATTTGGCTTCATCACTTGGAAACTTCTATGGAATGGTGTCAAACTACTTCCCATTCAAGGAGATTCGAAGCCAAACCATCCTCTCTTAACTTGGATTCAGTTGACGAATGATTTGGATAGAAATTTCAGAGGTTGATTGGTTAAAATCTTTGCCGAAAGGTTGGTTCGATTGCGAATCTGGGACAGAGCGCTAATGGCGCGCCCCTTTTAAAGGATTTTCCCCATTGGCGCGGGAGGAACATGGTGGCCCAGCACTAATGTAAAAAGGGCTATTTTTAAGGGCAAGCTGCAGGAGATGTCTTCAGGGCATATGAAGCTCATGTTCAGAGGGGAATGATGCAAGTGGTTTCAAGTCTTGTCACTTCTCACAAGTCCCATAATGTGTCCTCCAAGGTGCAGGAGAGGGGTAACAGGGACGGTGACAAATGGTGACAAATTACTGTGTAACACTCATCTTAGCAGATCTTCCTTCAAGTGATCAAGCTTCTTCTGAAGCACATGCTCTGATTCCAATTTTTGGAAATAATACTAAGAGGGGGGGGGGGGGGGTGGGGGTGAATCAATATTAACAAATCCAACACTTTTTCATTTTCATACTTAGACTCATATATGCTACTTTAGTTAAGGATACCTGCGTATATATGCAACTGTGTTTAATGCAACTAGCGTATATCGAGTAAACTTAGGATTTACATAGTTGATCTTCAATGAGTGCATCAGAACATTATTAACCATATGAATAGTAAACAGGTGCAATAAAACAGAATAGATAATCACACATAGGAAGCACACATGAACACCATGATATAAGGTGGAAATCCAATGTGGGTGAAAACCACCTGTTGCAATTCGTCTCTATCTTCTTTTAATAAGAAACTTATTTTTACAATATTCTGTACTAGTGCAGTCTTATACCAGTATGCGGGCTTCTACGTACAGAAGGCTATAACCTTCTCTTGTTCTCCAGCTTCTCCTGGAAGGTAGCTACAACCCGCTTAGCTCTTGCACTAGCTGATGTACTAGTATGTAGGTATTGACCTACAAAAGGCTACAACCTTCCCTTCTCTTCTAGGGACGACGTTTCATAAATTTTTAGACTAGATCCATAGATACAAATCAATCACTACTACAATACAATCATTAACTCTGAAGCACCCAAAAATTGAACCTCTGAAACCCTTTCATCAAAACACAGTCACTAGAACATAGACTAGAGCCCAAAACTCTGCAACAACCACTAGAACCAACAACAACCTGAAATATCAAATCTCATAATGTATATGCTACTTGGCTGTGTCAAACTAGCATGTATACGCACTTTCAACAGAGAGAACCTGCATATAGATCTGAAGATAATTACTTATACCTTCACTGCAATTTCCAACTTCAAATATACCCAGACCATAAGATATAAGGATAAAACATGCGTCAATATTCAAATCTATTCATGTTCATACCATATAATTATAATACATTTTAGTCTTCAAGATCCTGGTCCATCAACCTTTATCAACCGCTTAGTAGCCTCCTTGATTTAGATCGAGTCAAGCATCACAAACCCATAGCTAGTATCCTAGATTTGACACTTCATCAGATATTCGTCACTTACACACTTGCCGCTCTTGGGCTAATGATATTCTCCTTATATAGGTTTAGGTCTCTCTCAATACCATGGTCCAAAACCATGTAGAACCAATACCTTGAACCCAATACCTAGGGTCAATGCCTCGGACCAAATACCATGGACCAAAACTTAGTTTTCCAACATGTACGCGCCTTTCCTTCTGTGAACCTATGTGTGTACATATACATGTATTTTGTTTTGCTAACCCGCGTGTATACGCACTTTCATCAATGTTAACCTGCGTATACCTCTCTCTTGACCTGCTACACTATGATCTATCATCTAAGTGAGTTATCATCAAAGACAACACCTGTATCATACCTCTGAGTGAGATGTCATCAAGGACAACACCTATATCATAATGCCAACATCTTGTAGTACTAGTTTTGAGATCCAGGGGAAAATCTCTGTGTATACTTGTTTTATGTTTTATGTGTTATGATCTCACCATTGTTTATTTTCTGTTTTTTAGATTTTTCATGCAGGTAATTTCTTTATGATTTAAAACCTACATTTTCATATAACAGTTCTTTTGGCTTTAAGGTGATGCCTTTACTGTTAAGGGGTTTTGATCGGGCCTATGCTAGACCTTGTTTAGTGGGAGATATGTGGGATCGATTCTTGTTGTGAAAGAAGATGACAAGCAGTGGAAAGATAGAGATAGAGAAATTTAATGGTTAGAGTTTTGATTTGTGGAAACTCAAGATGGAGGATCTACTGTATATAAAGATTTGTTATAGATCTGATCTGAAAATATAGGATAACAAAAATAAACCCAGAAATAACAAGATCTGAATATAGCTAGAAATTCTTCTTTATTAATCAAAACCCTTAAGGTAGGGCAACACCATATATTCACTCCTTAAGGAAGGATAACACTCCACAAGCAATATGCCTGTTCATACAATAACCCTTGACATCTCTCGATGTGGAGTCTCTAGCCTTTATATAGGCCTCATAGATACAATACCATGGGTCATTACCATGGTTCCCTTAATACCATCTATCTAATACCATGGGCCCATTACATTATTACTAACTACTTGTGGTCCCTTACATGATTCGGGTTAACCACCTTATTTGTTACTATGGCCCATCCTACTATTACATTATTCCCTTAGGTACCTCCATTTATACCCCATATTATCTGCCCTAGGTATATTACATTTCATCTCCCTTAACATGTTTTGTCCCTGAAACATGGGAATAATGCAAATAACAAGATCTACTCAAAAGAGTAGTCCACTAGTACTATGCACGTGCATCTAGCCATCCAAGAGAAAGGTGAACCCTCGATCTCACTGGTGCCTTGCTCGCTTGAGATGGAAGTTGACCATGGTAGCTCTTCTGCGTTGATGTGTAGTAGGTGGATCTTCGCTCCTCGCTATCTCTCATGTGGGGGTTGTTGTCCTTGTGTCTAATTCGTTTCCATCTTGTTGGTTGTTTTCTTGCAGCGTGATGTGGGTAACGATATGTTGAAGTGTTAACTGAAGATGTATCTGTCTTTAATTCACCACCTAATGGAGCCTGTGGGTATCTGGTACCTATTATGGTGCCTGTAGTTGTTTCTTATTTTTCAATATTACTTCAACCACTGAGTCCCCCTCTAATGTAACATTTTCTGCTTCCGCCTCTACCTATTTTTTTGGTACCTAGTTTGATGTTTGTGTGTGGTTGTCGACCATCAATGGCTCATCCTATGATATGTTGATCCCAAGAACATATTCTGCTTCAACCTCCATGGACTCTACCTGTTTAGTGATGGAAATATCCTATAATGTGATTTTCTTCTTTTTATACCAAAACTTTAGGAATTTCTTCTGCACATTAATATTGATAGTACCCACGGATTCCATCCAAGGATATCCCAAAAAAACATCCATGTTATCCATATCTAAAGTATAAAAATCACCATGAAACACATACTTATCTATAGAAAGCCTCAAATATTTATAAACTTGCACATCCTCATCATTAACCTGTGTGTTTTCAATGTATTTTGCTGGCACTTGTAATTTTTTTGTCAAGTTGACATTTATGAGATTTTGCTTGCAACTTGGATTTATAGACACAATGATTTTATCCTTCTAAATCAATCCATGAACCTACAAGAAGGATATACCAATAGGAAATAACCCCACATGTTTCCCCTTATCTTGTTTTCTAGCCTGAGACCATTTATCCAAAAACAGTTTTTCAAATTCTTTATCCGAAAGTTCAGACAACCACTTGTTGTAAATTGATTTCCACCATCTGTAAGCCTCATCTTGGAAAACAAGCGATAATAAAATTTTCCATTATTTCCCATATGTGATCTTTTGATTCTGTATGAATTTTTCAATAGTAAGGCTATCATCTTTTCCTGTAAAAAACATCTTGCTAGATGGCATGAAAAAATAATCACTTACTTGGCAAAAATTTAAAGTGCCCACAGTTTAGTCAATATTGCTTAGAATCTTTATTATGACCTATTTTCAAAAATGGAATGACCATTCTGCATCTTTCCATGTGATATAAATCCCTATCTAGGCACTGGAATCTCAGATCCATGTTACAACTCTCCTGCCATCACCAAAATTTCTGAAAAAAGAGTTGATTTTAAATCAGCGATATCTCCCTCATCTGGACTCTGATTCGACTGATTTTTTTTTTCAATTTGGTTATTTTTTCACAAGAAATCTAGATCAACAATTATATTTTGCAAATTTTACACCAGGGCGTACACATTCGCACCGCAAACTCACTGCCCCAAAAAATGTCTGCAACAACACTGATTTTTAAATCAGTGAGATCTCCTTCATCCATACTCTGATTCAACCGATTTTTTTTTTTCAAATTGAGTATTTTTTCACCAAAAACCCAGATATGCAATTAGATTCTTAATATTTTACCCCAAAACTTATAGATCTGATCTACAAATTTTCCGCCCCGAAAAATGTCTTGAACACCATTGATGTTTTGATCAGCGATATCTCCTTCATCCGGACTCCGATTCGGTCGATTTGTTTTTGTTGAACTTGGGTATTTTTCAAAAATAATTTAAATCTGTAATTAGATTCTATATATTTTTCCCCAAAACATACATATCTTAGCTATAAACTCGCTACCCCATAAAGTTCCTGGAAAAAAAAAAAAAAAAACTCTCCACTTTTGCCCAAGAAAGTGCTCCGATACCACTTGTTCTAGCTCTGATACCACATGTTATAGATTTGATCTGAAAATATAATATAATAGAAATAAAAACATAAAGAACAAGATCTGAATATAGATAGAAATGCTTCTTTATTAATCAAAACCCTTAAGGTAGGGCAACACCATACATTCACTCCTTAAGGAAGGAGAACACTCCACAAGCCATATGCCTATTCATACAATAATCCTTGACATATCTAAATGTGGAGTCTCTAGCCTTTATATAGGCCTCATACATACAATACCATGGGTCATTACCACGGTTCCCTCAATACCATCTATCTAATACCATGGGCCCATTACATTATTACTAACTACTTGTGGTCCCTTACATGATTTGGGTTAACCACCTTATTTATTACTATGGCTCATTCCATTATTACATATTCCCTTAGGTACCTCCCTTTGTACCCCATATTATCCCCCCTAGGTATACTACATGATCAGTGGATCAGGGTAGTTCTAGGTACTAAACCAACGAAAGTATCTGATGAAGAATGCAAGAAATTGGTTCAGAAGGAAAAAATCACAATATGATTGTGTGTCTCAGATTTATTATTGTTGAATGTATCAGGGGAAGCTACAATGAAGGCTTTGTGGGACAATTTAGGGAAATTTTACCAATCTAAGTCTCTGGCGAATAAATTGTTCCTATGGAAAAATTTGTATAACTTGAGGATGAAAGATGGAGACTCAGTGAATGAGCATCTAAATGAATTTAATATTGTGGTAAACCAATTATTGTTTGTTGACATTAAAATTTCAGATGAAGATAAGTGCATCAATTTTTTTTTTTTTCTATGAGATCCATGGGATAGTTTGGTTGTTGCAATAGGTAGCAATTTATCTTCCTTACAATTTGATGAAATAGTATTATTCTTACTAACATAGGAGATGAGATGGAAAAATATGGAGAGATAGAATGGTGATGCCTTTTATGTACAAGAACGGTCCTAGAATTGAAACAAATGTAAATCCTCAAGTGAGAGATTTAAATCTCCAGGAAACTTTGTAAAGGTGTGTTGGAAATGCAGAAAGGAAGGTCACTACAAAAGGGAGTGTAAATCTGAAGCTCCTAAGAAAGGAAAGGAATCTGATGATGCTCCTTCTACAACCTCATATGTAGGTGGGGATGTGTACTTTGGTTCTTCTTCAAGTACACATGTAGATCATGAGTCATGGTTGATTGACTCAGGTGCATCCTTTCACTTCTCTCCCCATAGAGAGTGGTTTTGTGAGTATGAGAAATATCATGTTGGTGATCTCTTCTTAGGGGATAACAAGAAGGCTAGAATCATTGGTCGTGAAAAATTCATGTTGAATTTGCAAGGTGGAAGGATTATAACACTTCCAAGCATTTTGCATATTCCTCAATTAGCCAGAAATCTAATTTCTGTAAGCAAGTTGGATGATGCAAGTGTAAAAATAGTGTTCGATAAATATACTTGCAAGATGGTTTGGGAGCACTGGTATTGATGTGGGGAGTTTGGATTGGAACTCTATACACGTTGTAAGGTAGCATTGTTAATGATGGGTGCAACAGTTCTATGGTTCCTAAAAGTGGAGCAAAAAATCTAGTGATCTTTGGAGAAAATACCATGCTCTGACATCAAAGGCTTGGACATATTAGAGAGAAGGGCCTTCGAATACTTCATGGTAAAGGTATGGTAGAAGGTATGTCTAATATTTCTCTAGATTTTGATATTTGTGTAAATTGTGTATATGCGAAGTCGAATCAAGTGAGTTTCTCCTCTGGTGGTAACAGAGGAAAAGGGATATTAGAGCTTGTGCATAGTCATGTGTTTGTACATGTATCGGTTCTATTAATGGGTAAGTTTGTATGATATGTATCATTTATAGATGAATTCTCAAGGAATACATGGATATATTTCCTCAATAAGAAATTTAAAATCTTTGACAGGTTTAAATAATTTAAGGACCTGGTGGAAAACCAGATAGTGAAGAAGATAAAGGTTTTGAGGACAAATAATGGTGGAGACTTTTACAAGAACGAATTTTAAGAGTTCTATAATACGTGTGGTATATCATGGCAAAACACTACTATAGACACACCTAAGCAAAATGGAGTTATAGAAAGAATGAACAAGATGTTGATGGAAAGGGTGGGAAGCATAATCAGTGGTGTCAGGTTAGGACACGAATTCTGGGTAGAGGCAGTGGATACTGCATGTTACCTCGTCAACGGATCACCTTCATCACTGTTGGAGGATAAAACTCCATAAGAGGTATGGACTAGTAAGAAGCCTTCTCTTTTAGATTTGAGGGTAATTTGATGTGACGCATATGTACATGTTCCAAAGGAGAAAAGAACAAAGTTGGATAGTAAATATGAAAACTGCATCTTTATTGGTTATAAGGATGGTTTAAAAGGTTACAATATTTGGAACCCAGTTACAAGGAAGGTTGTGTACAACTGAGATGTGGTGTTTAGAGAGGTGAAAGATATTATTAAACATGAATTCCTACCGAAGGAACTTGAGAAGATAGAGTTTGAGATAAAGGAGAAAGAAGCAGACTCTACAACCGAAGAGGAATAAAAAGATGAAGAGCCACAAACTCTGGTTGTGAGAAGATCAGTTCGAGAAAGAAGACAACCAGGAAGGTATAGTCCATCCGCTTTCTCTTCAAATTTTTCTTTATTTATTACTAATGATGATCCCAAAACTATGAATCAAGTAGTAGATTCAGAGGATGGAAAACTCTGGAAAGGGTCCATGGTTGATGAAATGGCATCTTTGCAAAAAAATGAGTTTTGGGATATGGTGGAGTTGTCAACTGGTAGGAAACCCATTGGTAGCAAATGGGTGTTCAAGAAGAAGAGGAATGAAGAAGGAAAAGTGGAGAAATACAAAGCTCAGTTGGTAGCAAAACGATATTCCCAGGTGAGGGGAATTGATTTTGGTGATATTTTTTCTTTTGTTGCCAAGGTAGCTTCTATTAGATTACTTTTATCTGGTGCTACTGCGTTTGATTTTTAGGTAGAATAGATGGATGTGAAGACAACATTTCTTCACAGGGATCTAGAAGAGGAGATCTACATGAAGCAACCTGAAAGCTTTTTGGTTAAGGGTAAGAAAGAACTGGTATGCTAGTTAAAAAAGTCTCTATATGGGTTAAAACAATCACCAAGGATGTGGTATCAAAAATTTGATACATTTATACAAGAAGTTGGCTTCACCAGAAGAAAAGTAGATCACTTTGTGTATTTTAAATTAATTGGTGACAATGTTATTTATCTAGTCTTGTATGTGGATGATATGTTGCTGGTAAGAAATGATAAAAAAATTATCCGGGATTTGAAGACCTAATTGTCCTCCAAATTCGACATGAAAGATCTTAGTGTTACAAACTATATTTTGAACATGGAAATTAAACGAGATTAGGGAAATAGGAAGCTCTAGTTAAACCTGATGAAGTATGTCGAGACAATACTACAGAGGTTTAATATGCAGGATATTAAACTGGTGAAGGTTCCTATTCCTATAGGTGTAAAGTTATTTGCTAAACAATGCCCCAAGACACAAGAAGAGGAAGAGGACATGTCCCATGTTCCATATGCAAGTGCAGTTGGTAGTCAGGTGTATGAAATGCTCTATACTAGTCCAGACATTGCACATGTAGTGGGAGTATTAAGAAGATTTATGCCAAAACTAGGGAAGGAGAATTGCACAATAGTGAAGTGGGTTCAGATATTTTCCTCGCACTAGTGATTATGATTTTTGCTACCAAATAAGACCAGGATTGGATAGAGTCTTGGACATCGATGGATTTGTTGATGCAGACTAGGTTGGAGATCTAGATCATAGAAGGTCTACAAGTGGGTATGTGTTTAAACTATTTAGAGGTGCAATTAGATGGATGAGTAAGAGACAATTTGTAGTGGCACTGTCATCTACAGAGGCAGAATACATGGAAGCCACTCATGCAAGCAAGGAAGTAGTTTGGTTGTAGAGATTGTGGTCAAGTATGGGGTTAGTATAGTAAGTTATAAAGATAGATTGTGATAGCCAAAGTGTAATTTTCTTGGCAAACAACCCTAGTTATCATTCAAATACAAAGCACATTGATGTTCAATATCACTTTGTGAGGTATATGGTAGAAGAAAAAGGGTGTTTCTAGTAAAGGTGGACACTTTGAAGAATACTGCAAATGCATTGACAAAGTCTATGATCACTAAGAAGTTCTCTTGGTGTAGAGAATCAATGGGTGGTGCAGGTCTCGATCAATGAATAATCTCTTGTGCCCCCCTATGGAAAGAAAACAACAAGTAGGAGAATGTTGGGTTGTGTTATATTCTTTCCATGACTAGCCCAAGTAGTGAAGTTGGGGGGGTTAGTGGGGGGCCTTTCAGCCCCCCTTCGATGCATCAGGCACAGTGGGGGGGTCATAGGGGGGTCTAGGTGGGTGGATCTACCTATGGTTTTGTACATGGATTTTGCACATGGTTTTGGGCATGATAGTTTTCAGTCCATGGTATTTTGTAGATCTAGTCAAGTGAACTATGGTTATGTTCTGGTAGTCTCGGTTTTGGGATCTAGGGGAAAATATCTATGTATATTTGTTTTATGTGTTATCCTCTCATCATTGTTTGTTTTCTATTTTTAGAATTCGAATGCAAGTAATTTATGTATGGGGTTAAAACTCATAGGAAGGTCATGGTTAGCCACAACAGATGCCTACATAGGGTGTAGATCATGGAATATAACTATCACTCACAGGGCTGAAACAAAGCATATCAATTTGTATCCCCGATAAGCTCCTCTTAAGATTAGAAAATACACAGTGGGTTGAAGAAGACGAGAATGATTTAGAATTTACCCAACCACTTTTAACAATAGCCCAAGTCATGAGCCTTAAGGAAAACTCAGAAGAAAAACTTATAAATTGTTATATTTCTAATCCTGACTTTTCACAGCATGAAGAAGGGAAATCTAGTCATAATATAGATAACATTACTACCTTGAAAAATTCATATGAGCATAGTACAACGGCTGAATTACATTCAACCCTCTTATCTATATTTCCTGCATATTCAATGATTGAATTTGGAGCTAAGGTAGTTGACATGTTTCCTGAAAAATCTCTTAATATTAATGCTTCCTTGACTCTTGAACAAGAAAACAATTAAATGGGACATTAAAATAATTTTCAGATACATTTGCATGGGAATATATGGACATGAGGTGTATTCACCCAAATACTTGCATTCATCATATTTAAATTAAGGGAAATGCCAAACCTGTAAGACCCACAAAGGAGGATGAACCTTGCTTTAAGAGAAATTGTGAAAAATGAATTACAAAAATTATTAAATGTAGGGTTCACCTACCCTATTTTAGACAGCTAGTGGGTGTGCCAATTGGTTATTGTCCCTAAATAAAATGGTAAGTGGAAAGTGTGTGTAAATTATAGGGAACTAAATAAAGTTACATTAAAAGACCACTTTCCCTTGCCTTTTATAGACCAAGTGTTGGCCCTTTAGCATGGAAGAAGTATTTCTCCTTCCTAGATGGATTCAATGGGGAAAACCAAATCAGGATAGCTCCAGAGGACCAAGAGAATATAGCATTCACATGTCCATGGGGTACCTATACCTATAAGGTACTACCATTTTGTTTCTCTAATGCACTAGCCACATTTCAAACGACGATACTTGGTATTTTCTCTAATCTTTTGCATGATTGCATAGAGGTGTATATCGATGATTTTACAGTAATAGGTGATACTTTTGAAGAATATTTAGATAATATTAGGAGATTTTTGCAAAGATGTAGAGAAACTAATGTTTATTGAGTAATGAAACTTGTTTTATGACTATGACCGAGGGCATTGTTTTGGGACACCATGTTTCTGCTGCGGGAATCAAAGTTGATCCCTCTAAAATCAAAGTAATTATAAAAATTCCCTCACCAACCAATCAAAAGGGAGTGTGATGCTTTCTTGGACATGCAGGCTACTACAAAAGGTTTGTTGAGAATTTTACAAAGTTAGCATCACCATTGTTTAAATTATTAACTAAGGAATTTGAATTTCGTTGGAGTGATGAATGTGATGCTCCTTTTGATATACTCAAGGTAAGGATTTATTTAGCACCTGCCTTAAGAGATCCATATTGAAAATTTCCCTTTCACATTTCCATTGATGCCTCTGATTCATCTATAGGAGCAGTATTGGGCCAAAAGGAAAATATTGTAACCCGTGCTATTTATTTTGCTAGTAAAAATTTAACTTGTGCAGAGTTGAATTACACCATAACTGAGGAAGAATTCCTTGTTGTAATTTATAATATTAAAAAACTTAGACATTACATCACTAGTTATGAAGTTTTTGTATATACTGATCATTTTTCTATTCAATATCTCGTGAACAAACTAGTCGCTAATGGTAGCATTACTAGGTGGTTGTTATTGTTGCAAGAATTTGACATCATGGTATTGGACTATCCAGGAAAAGAAAATCAGGTTGTCGATTTCCTATCTAGGCTTAACCATGTAGGTGAGGATTTTCCTGTTAATGATAAATTTCCTGATGAAAATATGTTTACTATCTTTGTTAAAACACCTTGTTTTGTAGGTATGGCAAACTATCTTGCCGCAGGAATGTTACACCCCTACTTTTCATCTAGTCAGAATAAAATAATTATTAGGAAAAATACTAATTACTCTTGGATAACACAAGACCTACTTTTCACTAGACCTAATTTTATTATTCATAGGTGTGTCAAGGAGGACGAGGTTTATAATATCTTGAGAGCTTGTCACAATGAACCTTGTGGAGGTCACTTTGTAGATAATCGGACAGCTTATAAGATCCTCCGTTTAGGTTATTGTTGACCAAGTCTTTTTAAAACCGAAAGCGAGTATGTATGGAAGTGTGATAGTTGCTAGAGAATAGGGTGGCCTGTTCAATTGGATGAAATGTTGTTGCAGCCACAAGTTCTCATAGAACCATTCAAGAGGTGGGATCTTGGTTTTATAGGTCCCATCAATCCTATGTCCAAAGGTAAGAAGTATATTTTATTTTGTACTAATTATGTGACGAAGTGGGTGGAAGAAAGAGCACTACCTAGAGCAACAGAGAAAGCAGTGGTAGAATTTCTTTTCTGATATTTTTGTAAGATTTTGGGTACCTAGGGAGATAGTTACTAACTAGGGTACTCAGTTTGTGTCAAATATTATGTAGGTAATTGTACAGAAATATCAGATTACTCATCAGAAGTACACCCCTTATCATCCATAGGCTAATGGGCAAATGGAATCAACAAATAAGGTGTTGGAGACAATCCTTACAAAGACAGTGCAACTACATAAAAAGGATTGATCTGATCAACTTCCTGAGGCATTGAGGGCCTACAATATCACATGGAGAAACACCACTCTATTCACTCCATACAAATTGGTGTATGGAAAATAGGTGTTACTTCCCATTGAATTTCAAATCAGAATTTTCAAGTTGGCAGCATATTTGGGTATAGACCTTGATGAAGCACAACAGGAGAGGATATTGTAACTCGATGAGTTGGATGAGATTAGGAAGGATTCTTCTTAGCATTTTGAGTTGATCCAACAACAACAGGAAAATGGCATGATAGATACTTAAATAAGAATGGATTTAAAGAGGGAGACTTAGCATTATTGTATGATTCAATATTTAAAAACTTTAAAGGGAAATTCAATACACATTGGTTGGGTCCCTATGAAATTGAGATTTTTTTTGACAATGGATCTATTTGTGTTAAAACAATTGATAAGGGGAATGTTTCCTTCTTGGTAAATGGGAAAAGACTCAAGTTATATCAAAAAACACAATCCCAGGAGGAATTTGTGGAAGAAATTGTGAAGAAGAAAGAGCTGGAAATGGCAGGAGAAGGAGTTGTTCCTTCTACTACCTCTTCTTGATTTTATGTTGTCATAAACTGAGCTTACCTTGTTCCTTCTCGTTCTTAGTTAACCAAGATAGTAATTTCTATTGCGTATAGGTTTATTCCTTTTTCCAGGCCCAATGGAGTAATTATGAAAAAGGATCCCCCTTGGAGTCTTCTTTTTTAGTATTTTAGACTCTCTAAAATTGAAATTTGGTGAGCATGAACTTCCCTAGGCTCATTAAGATAATAGGATAGTAAATCCTTTGGATCCTCAGAATAAATTTTATTTTTTAGCTAATATTTAGATTTCTTGTGTTGGATTGATGTGGGATTCCTTAAGGCCCTCCTTCTAACAATCTCAGCCCATCGACATCGACAAATTATCTAGGCCCAAGATCAAGAGCCTTATGATGCCTTGAAGTTTGTATGCCTTAATGATAGGCTATCTCACCATAAGCAATGGGGAATAGTCATGGCTCCTCCACTATTGGATCCTAGATGGGGTTCAACATTGACTCATAAATTTAGACCCGGTAGGATGCATCAGGGTACCCTGGTCCTCACTTTCATTAATGGTGACGGGCCTCGCATTGGTTAACAGATGATCTCAATTTTTGGTAATCCAATGAGATCATTTTACATTTGACATCGAAACCTTATTTCATGTGCAATGAAAGGTACACAAAGGGGAAGAAATGGGTTTGTTTTCTGCAGAAGAATTTCCTACAGAACATTAAGTAATTATGCAGACAAAACAATTCATGCAGAACACCAACGGTTTCCTAAAAATATAGACAGAACATTATCTTTTTCGATGAAGTACTAATAATTTATTACTGGTTAAGACCATGAATTATGTAATCATGTTTATAACCTATTACGTTTAATGTGTACATGAATTATGCAATTTTAAAGTGCACTATCATTTCTAAGACACTGGTAATCATCATCAAATGACCAAATCATTGGGAGGTAAGATCGGTAAGGTACAATTGGTGATACGATCCTTAAAGTGAAAGGTAATGATGCTTTAATATTTTTAAAATTTGCATGAACTTAAGCCTTGGTACCCTTTGTGGAAATGCACAGCCATGACCGTTACATCATAAATGGAGTTCCATGTCCACCTCTCATAACTCTAACACGTTCTTTGGTGATATTTCGTGTTAAGTCCCTATTCTACTAGTGTAACCACTTATTGTTATTAGTACAAACCCCTTATTATATTGTTGTGCCCATGTAGTCACCATATTTTTTTGTTGTGCCCCATAGAAGCCCACTATTGTTATTAGTGTGCCCTTAGATTATTATTGTTATGTCAGCTCTAATTATATTATTACCCCTTAGACTCTTATATATAGAAAGTAGGTCTTGTCATTTGTATCATCAAATAATTGTTCATTTTTGTAATGTAAAGGAGGTTGCCCCCTCGAAGAGGCTTATTTCTAAGGTGTTCATCTATCTTTTCTATCTTTTTGTGGGCTGGTTTCATAACATTTGGTGTTAGAGATGTGGATTCTAGGGTTTCACTGCTCCAAACAAGCCATCATGGAATTTTCGCTATAATTTTTTCTCTATGAAGTTTCAGAAGCTAAAAAAGATCCCATTTGAGCATAAATCAGCCTAAACCGTGCGTCTAAATATGAGATATTGTCTTGCTATATTTTCGGAGATATGATTTGAGGAAGTTATGGTTTTTGTAAGCTCTAGAATTTCATCTCAAATAGGACATCATGAACTTTTCGCTATAATATTTTTTTTACGAAGGTTCAGACTATTAAAAACCATTTGAACCAAAATCTTAGTGAAGCTCAGGTCCAAATTTCTGATCTTGTCTTGCTATATTTTTGGAGATATAATATAAGACATTTAGGGTTTTTGCAGGCTCTCGAATTACATCCTAAACATGTGACCTTTGGAAAATCGTCATAACTTTCTCTCTGAGCATCAAATTAAAATTTCCTAATTTACAAAAAGAGAATAGATTGTAGTTTTCTATGTATTTTTTTCAAGTCCTAAGGTTGAAACAATGACATGAGGCACTTCGTACAAGTTCGATCTACTAAACCAGTCTATAATCAGGTCATCGTGGGAGATTTGACATAACACTTCCTTACAGAATCCAATCTTGATCAGACATTTGGGGTTAGAAAGAAGACTCAGAGGGCTACTATAGGATGAAGTTTCAAAACTAGGAGATCCGAAATTATAGAGTTACAGTAGTTTCAAGATCAAGATCCTAAAATCAAGAAAAGGCAATATGAGGAAGTTTAATGGCAATGTTCGGATCAATTGGATATTACAGATGGAGAAATATTTTGATCTACATGAGGTGAAATTATTACAAAAGGTACGTATTTCATCTTCATATTTAGAACCATATCTATTTTTATGGTATAAAGGGCTATGTTCTCATATAGGGCTTGTCACTTGGTCAATTTTCATGGAAGAAATGATAACACATTATGAGGATACAAAGAGTAACACCTTCTTTAGCGAATTGATAAATCTCAAACAAAAGGTTTCAATGGCAGAGAACATTGAGGATTTCAAAAAATTGAATATAAGGGTAAATGATATTCCAGAGAAGAAAAGGATTGATGTCTTCATAGGAAATTTAAAGGATAAAATTCAGCATTAGGTTCATCTTTGGGAACCTGATTCATTGGAGAAGGCATTCAGGGTTGCAAGAAAAATTGAAAGCGAAATTATGGAAAGAAGGAATCCCATCATTGAGGACTATAATTATGGAAGTGTTTTTTCTCCTAGCCTTCCACAACATACAAGGTTTACACTGCAATAATTGGAAAAGAAAGGAGAAAAAGGGCTTTAGTACAATTGTGATAGAAAATACACTAAGGGTCATAAGTGTGTTGAGAAGAAATTATTTTACATAGATTATGAAGAGGAGGAAGAAAAGGATAAAAAAACATCAAAATAAGAGGACATACACCAGGAACCAACCCTAGAGAAACAAGAAATGAATATGATCATATATTGTGAAGAATTGGAAATAATTACCATTCCTCAAGCTCTGAAGATAGAAGGACATATCAGGAAGAAAAAGGTTAAGGAAGTGAAAGATCACATTGAGAAATAACAAATGAATCCTAGCAAATCTTGCAATGCATTGGCTGGGATTAGCACTCCTCAAACAATCAATATAGAAGGACATATCAAGAAGAAAAATGTTCAATAAGTGAAAGATCACATCGAGCATCAAGAAATGAATCTGGCCATACCTTGTAATGCATTGGAAGAAATTACCACTCAAACTCTTAAGATAGAAGGACATATCAAGAAGAAAAAGGTTCAAGTGGTGAAAGATCAAATCAAGCATCAACAGCAAGTTCTCCAACTTTTAAAGGATAATGCCATTTTGGTATAGAATCGAATGAAACCAGAGGCAGACCAAAAACACAGTGAAAGAAGTTTTGATATAGGTGATTGGGTATTTTTACGGCTACATCTCAAGCAAGATATTGATGAGAAGGAAACATTGGCAATACTACATGCACTTAAGAAATGACAACCTTACCTAATGGGAAGACACATCAAGGTAAGACTAGATCATGATAGTCTAAAATAATTTTTAGAACAAATATTATCTTTAGAATAAAATAAAAAATGGGCCACAAATATGTTTGGTTATGGTTTTGAAATCATCTACAAAGATGGGAAGCCAAATGTTGTTGCAGATGCACTCTCAAGGAGGGATGAGGATGTGGAAGCATTATTTTGTGTTATTTCTATTATCTAACTAGAGTGGATAAACAAAGCAAGGGATGAATGGAAGAAGGATGAAGAAGTGTCGCCACTCATTCAAAAGTTGTAGAAGATCCTAGTTCAAAAAACATTGGCAGAACATGATGAGGAAGGAAAAGTCATATTGGAACCTGGAGCAGTCACAAAAACAAGAACCCAACAGCTATGAAATCGATCAATTTCAGAGTATCCCATCAAGTGGAAGTACTTAATCACTGAGGATTCCACATGGGAGTGCAAGAATTTTATACAGAAGCATCAATAACTACCCAAGCATTGAGGACAACACTTTTTTAAGGAGAGGGGCATGTTAGGTCCCTATACTAATAGTGTAACCCCTTATTGTTATTAGTACAACCCCCTTATTATATTGTTGTGCCCATGCAGTCCCCATATTGTAATTATTGTGCCCCATAGAAGCCCACTATTGTTATGAGTGTGCCCTTAGATTATTATTGTTATGTTGGCTCTAATTATATTATGACCCCTTAGACTCCTATATATAGAAAGGATGTCTTTTCATTTTTATCATGAAGAATTGTTCATTTGTGTAATGTAAAGGAGGTTTCCCCCTCAAGCAAGCTTATTCTAAGGCATTCATCTATCTTTCTATCTTTTTATGAGATGGTTTCATAACATTTCTGATATCCATTCCATAGGTCAGATCATGATGTTAATCATGATCTTGAATGATGACCTTTTTTGAAAAAAAATCCATACTTCCCTAATACTTCCAAAATTAAAATCTCGTTGTCGATTTTTTGCAAATGCTTGGAGGCATCATTGTGAGCCAAATTAACTTTGTTTCTTCCACTCCTAACCATGTCTAAATTAAGTACCCCTATTTAGTTTGAACTATAAGGATCTACACTGTTAGATTTTGAGCCTGGAAGGAAAGCTAGGCTAGAAAAGCCAGGGTGGTTGCCCCTATTCCAAAAATTTTGCTGGCACAATTTGGAAGTTACCAAAGCCTTCACTCTTAATCTTAATGGCGACAAAGCATAGGTCGAAAAAGTCCAATTTTAATTGATGGAGGAGTTGGTGACTCGAGCCCACAGTATTGCACAAGAGGGAGAATGTTGGTTTAAAAATAAATCGTTTGACAAATGAATCGGTGTGCCCTTCCTCCAGAAAGAACACACAAACCTCGATTAGAGTAAAGGCATTCCAAAACGATACCTCTATAGTAAGTATCAACACCTTTGATTTCTCTTATAGAAAAATATATAACTTGTGAAGGTCATTTTAGGTTTGCATTTTTGTTCCATATTTTCCTTCACGGGCACTTCCAAGATAGGCCTCTAAATTTTCCTTATTTCTTAAAGATTTCTTTGATGAAAATTTCTATTGATGTTAAGGACAGAGAAACCCACATAGAGGAAAGCATTTATCACCATGGGTTAATAAGAATTATCTTTATTGAGCTTTTGAATAAGAAAAATAAAACGTGGGAATATTTCTGATCATAAAGCTATTTGGTGGAAGATGAGAATGACTCTAGTACTTCTGAAGTTAAGAAAGAAAAGTCAGATAAAAAGAAAAGGAAAAAGCCATGAAACTAAATTCTATTTATAGAGGAGAATCATATGGATCAAGAGGTAGTGGTGGCTATAGAATTGATAAGGAAGAATCCTAAATTGAAAATGTCTTCTACCCCTACTAAAAGAGTTACAAGGAGCTAAGTTGCAAATATGGTCCCGAAAGAAATCACAGCAGAAGGAACATCACCAAGTAGACCCAATAAGAAGAAAAGGAAGCCACATATCTTGTAAAAAGGAAAGGAGAAGGTGGTATTAGCTAAATTTATTGACAGAAAAGAAGTATCTTTATAGGAGTCACCGCTATAGGAAAGTGGAGATAAGATAGTAGAAGACCACCAAGGGTAGGAGGAGCCTATTTTGCCTTAGTCCTCACCTCAATGACATGAGGCAGAGTTAACTTCTTAGAAAAAGTGGTGTCGACTGGAACTGGAAGGAATCATCATGATCTTACTGTGTTAGAGCACACTTTGTGGAAGGTGAATGAAACTTTGAAAGAAAACAATTTATGAATGCACAAAGACCACGAAGAATGGCATCAGAAGGCAACCTGAATCATGATGAAGAAACAAAACCAAATTGACCACTACAAGAAAGAGAATAAAACATGCAGAACCAAGATTAGATAGAATCTAGTACGGCCCAATTGGACCATTTGGCTATAGTAACTGCAGCATAGGGACAGGATTGATCTTTTTCTTTAGAGGCTACATAGTTTTTCTTGCATAAGGGACATTCAAGAACTTAGGCATGGGGGAATGTTGAGTCTCAATTTTTCTCAATTTTAAGAGCCTTCCAAGACCTTGTTTTCCCATTTTTGGACTCTATTTGACCCATAGTTATACTTATTTCGATCATATTATCTATATTTTGGCCAAAACTGTACCATGTTCTTAAGGTATGAAAATTAAATTAAAAAGTGTCACTTTATCTTACTCTTAAGTAGTTCCTTAAGATAATTGTTTCCTTATTGAAATTATCGAGTCAATTGATTGAAGTATTATGCAAATTTGAAGCATCTCTACCATTTCTGTACATAGCTTGTGGTCGTTATTTTCCTACAGACACTCCACAATGTCCTATAGATGTGGATTTCCTACAATAGTCCAAATTTCCTAGAATAGAATTGGTGTTTTTCTATGTTCTACTTAATCTCAAAACAAATGGGAACATGGGTTTTGTGTGGAATTCCACCTAAAAGGAAGCTGTCATATTGGCTTCTCCAAATTTATCATCAAAACCACATAGATCTCCAACCTCCTTCTCGTTGGCCATATGAGAAAAAAATCCAATAGATGTAGTGAAATAATTTGATCCATGATTTCAGTGATGGATCAAACTTAGAAGAGATATTTTTTACCTATAATAATAGTCAATAGTTTAGAAAGTAGTTTTTCCTTGTTCAAGTAAACCATATGCCTACAAACTTGTATAATAATATTATATTTTATGTGTAAGAGGATTGGTTGGTAGATCAACGTATTAGATTGTACAAGAATATGATATTTTCCATATTGTACAAGTTATATGTTTTGTTCATTCTACTGAGTAAACCCTTTTAATATTGAATGGGTTGTGATTAAGGGAGCACCCCCTTTACTCATAACTCCATTAGTAGTATACTATATTCCTTTAATTATGTTTATCCAGTGATATTGTTGTTGCAAAGATAGTGTTCTATTTTATGATTTAGTAGCATATATCGATTGATTTATGGATTTATGTGATTCATTTAATCAGTTCTACTGTTCCATTATTAAATTGATTTCTTTTGGATATGTGTTTGATCTTTTATCTTTCTTTGATCACATCAATAGTATCAGAGTTGTAGAGGGAGGTGAATCCACTCTATAGCCTTTGTTTCCAAGTGTAGATGCAGAAAATATGCATTAGTGTTGTGTATATGTGACTGATTTAATTAGGAAGTACTTGAGGTATCAAGCCTTCATATATTTTGCACGGTATCTCGCAAGTTTACTTACCCTTGGTTGATAATTTATGTTGGTAAATTATAAGTCAATAATTTAACTCAATGAGAGACAAGAGAGGTTGGGCTATTGCATTGTTGTGCATTTCAAGAGCTCAATGATGAGCTTGAGGCTAGATATTATGTAGTATGCACTTAAGGCTAGGCTAGGAGGAAAATTTGTGCAATTATGGGAGCCAAGGTTGGGGCTTGAGCAGAGAAACAGTGAAGTGCAACAATATTTGGAGGTAGGAACTGTGCATTACACAGTAACAAGAGAAAAGGTCATAACTAAGGACTGAGACTACACAATGCACAGTTCAAGGAGGTTGGGTGAAGCTAGGTTGCTTGGTCAGGAAGATTTCCAGAAAATGACTGAGTGCGGGATTAGTGAGGTTGATATAAACAATGATAAAACTTTGACTGTGATCACTCACTTAGAATACTTGATGATACAACAACATAGATCATCTAGGACACATGAAACTACATTTCCCTCCATGTGATGGATTTATGACAAATTTACGACAAGTGCAACATACACTTTGTGACGATCGTGACAATGCTTGTGCAACAGTGCTTAAAACTTTCCAAATGAATGTGACATCTAGCTCTTGGAACCACTACAATAGCCTTATATACAAGATCTGATAGTCAACATGCAAAAGACGACATTTTTTGTATCTTTCAAAGGGGACAAAAAATCCTCAAGAAAACACATGGAATGAGTTTCAAAGTTTGAGACAACAATGTACAAGACCAAATAAGGCTATGAAATTGAGCATTAGCCAAAATTTTGGAGGGTGTTGTAGAAGTGACAAAACTTGGTGACACAATAATAAAATTCTAGTTTCTCAGCCTTAGTTAAATCTTCTTTGGAGGGCCTTGGTTACTTAAGGAGTATTGATTCATCATATGGATTACCTTGGTCTCCCCAACTACCCTGTGAATAAACATTGTCCCCTTTATACCTTCATTGGTTGAACTCATCAAAATATTTAGTGATATCATAATGATTCAAGTTAGGAAGGGTAGTGAATTTCACGAGCTTAATATTTTAAGAGTATTTGTTTTCATCTCTAGTGTTTCTCTTCTACCAACAAGCCTAGAAATTACCCTGATAGAGTCACTGCAAGAACAAAATCATTGCTCCACTTCTAGAGAGCCTAGACAGTATCCCGACAGAGTTTCTTGCTTCATCTATCTGCGTAGGAATTCTCTCTTCTTCAATCTATATTTAATTATTTTATAGGATTGTGCATTTGCACTTATTCATTTTATGGGAAAAGAGGGATCTCGACTTATTGAGAGCAGAAGAGGTTGCTCCTTCACAAAGGCAGATACAGACCTCTAATTTAGCTTTTCTTGTTTATATTTTTCCCCTTCTCCTCCTCTACTAATTGGATAGGGATGAAAACATGAAAACATAAGAATTGAGTGTGGGTATGAGTTTTTCTTAAATAGACACTAATTCATGGTTTAACCAAAACTCTCCTTATCGAAGGATCATATTTTCAATCATACCTTCATTAACCAAAATATATAACCAATGTAAAGAAGATGGATAAAAGATTAACCAAATGTCGATGTGTCATAGCACCCTTTTAACTCAGCCACGCACATAGAACCTAGGAAACACGTTGACACACAACATTTATTTACATGACACACAAAAAAAAGAAAATATAAGATAAAACAAACAAGAAAATTATGTACATAGTGTATGGAATAGCTACAGATCTTCATTTAAAATAATGTTTTAAGTCTTGGCCATTGACAAAGAGAAAACAAAACCCCTCATCAAGTGATTATAGACGATATGTGTGCTGGCCAAGATTTTCGTGAATTATGAATGGTCCAATCCATAGCTATTGAAATTTGGTGTGTTTTCCTTTGTCCTCGTGGGCTTTGTCCCATTTCAAGACTAATTCACCCACACTAAATTTATTATTCCCTATTGGCTTCGTTTTGAACCACCTCTTGATATGGTTTTGATGAGTTGGAAACCTTTCTTTTTCTTTCAACATTTCTTGTAATTTGTGAAGAGTGTCCATCATACACTGCACTAATAAGCATCATTTCCCTTCGGTTTCTTGCAAGAGTTGGAGAGTGCGAAAGTAAATATTATGAGGAAGGATAGCTTATTTTCCATAGACCAGGAATTAGTAGGGGAGGTGTTTAGGTAGGGCCTTGATGTAGATAGGTCAGCCCATAAATAATTTACGAAAGAGGAGTGCCAGTTCCTCTATTAAGATAATATGGTCTTTTTGATGATACCAATAAGGTTCTTATTTGTGTACTTAGCAAGGCCATTCCCCTGTGGATAGTAATTAGCTAAATCATTCAATATAATTCAATTTTCTAAAAATCCTAGAGTTTTAGCAATGAGAAATATTTCTCATTATTGAAAACAAGTGAAATAGGAATGTCGAACCTAGAAATGATATTCTACGAAAGGAAAATGATGACTTCCTCATTATTCACTTGTTTAAGACAAACTAATTCTATCCACCACGTAAAGTATTCTATGCAAATGTGAATATAGTGATGATGCATTGATGAATGTAGAAATATCTCTCCAATTACATCCAAGCCCCAATGTTGAAAGGGTTCTTCGACTATGATAGGCTACAATGGGGCAGTTGACTTCTTGTTTTTACTGGCACAACTTTGACAAACAGAACACTTGTGAGCATAAGTGTGAGCATCTTTGAACAATGTGGACCAACAGAAATTGGCCTGTCTGATTTTATGCGTAGTTTTGTTGCCCACAAAATGTCGCTTGGCTGGTCCATCATGGAGGTCACACAATACTTCCTCCGGATCATTCACTCCCAAACACCTGAGCAATAATCCATTATGAGACTTTCTGAAAAGCACCCCATGCACCAACTGGTAAGATAATTCTTTGATTCTAAGTTCCCTCTTCTATTGTGCAGATAAATGGTAGGGCATGGTGCCATGCTCAAGGTATTAGCGCACATCTTGAATGTACCAAGATTCTATGATAATAGTGGGATAAATTCACTCTACATTGCACATTTCGATTCATGTTCCCATCCAGAGGAATCTTCCTCTTGTTTTGCATCCACTGCTTCTGATGTTAGTCAACATAGATCATGGCCCTTGTTGGTGTGAACTCTTTTGAACTATAAATCATACTCATATAACCTGGTCATCCATTTTTCTCTTCTCTTACCATCCTCTTGTTGAAAAAACAATGATATGACCATTGGGTGCGTAGCAAAGATGATACAATGATTTTTCAAAAGAAAGGGCCAGAAGTACTTCACGGCCTTGTACGCTGCATAAGCTTGTTTATCATTGGTATGATAGTTGATTTCAATTGCTTGAAAAATAGTTCTCATAAAATATATTGGTTTCTCATTATTCTCATCATCCTTTTGTGTAAGCACAACAGCAAGAGAAGTGTTAGAAGCAAAGGTGTAGAGTAGAAAATATTTGTTGAAATATGGGTTGTATAGAGGAGGTACTTCTGTGATAGCTTGCTTTATATAGGAAAATGTTTTACGTTTCCCTTGTATCCCATCTATATATTTCATCCTTCTTTACCATCTCTTCTATTCATTTGAGAATATAAGCGTAATCAGAGATGAACTTATGGAGGAAGTTGATTTTCCCCAAGAAGGACTACATAGCTTTCTTATTCAATGGAAAGGGAATTTGTGTAATTTATTTGACCCTCTTATGGTCTACTTTAATCCCACTTTTGGAAATGATATGGCACAAGAGGCTACCCTAGAACATTATGAAAATACTCTTCTTGGGATTAAGTGATATCCTGTATTTGCAACATCGCTCAAAATGATTCCATAAATAGCATATGTGGTCAGACCTCTTCATAGAAAATATTGTGACATAGTCAGGTATACCACCATGCCTTTTCCAATAAATCCATGGAATGCAATGTCCATGGCACATTCAAATTTCCCACCAACATTAATCAACCCAATTGGCATTCTCTTCAATGCGAGCGTACCCCACTTAGTATGAAACATTGTTTTAAGTATGTGGGGATCTAAGAATAAAACTTTATTGTATCTAGAATACCCATCCAATAAAGAAAACATTTATGACCTCAATAGTTTTGTAGTATAAGCTCCATAGACGACACAGGGTAGTTTTGATTGTCCAAGGCATGGTTAAATTTGTGGAAATAAACACACAAGAGGATTTCAACTGATAAGGAGGCCTCTTTCGGTACACCATTTCCACAAAAACAATACCACATAAATGGAGACCATATTTATGTCTTTTCATTAATCTAAAGTTTGTGTTTGTAGGACCTTCTCTCTGAAATTCGACTTACAAGGAATTCAATACCTCTCTAGAATCTTTCAAGACCATGTGGACTTGTTTTCAATCGAGAAACTTCTTAATTTATAGTTTCTTGTCGACCATGCAACTTATGTGTGTTGTGAAACCCACATGGCTTTCCAAAAGGAAAAAAATACCTTGTAATTCAAATTGTTCAGGTGATTGCAAGCCTTTAATGAATTTCCTTCACCTCTGCAATCTTTTTCCAATCAATTTAGATTACTTAGTTACTATACTAATCATAATTAGCTAGGTAATTAAACCATATTTACTTTCTCCCTGTCAATCTATACGCTTCTTAAACCTCCCTACATTACCAGGAGGTGTGCCAAGACTCCCTCCATTTAGGTGTAGAGAACGTCACATAGCCACCATTATAGGATCTTCCTTTTTTGGTGAATCTTTTCTCGGGATCCCTCCCCATCAACGAACACCTTTCATAACCCCACAAGGGTCCCCACATGATACCCCTTTGGGGAGCCCACATACACTCCTTCAGACAATCCATGAGACACTCACCGAGGTAGTTCTCATGAAACTTCTCCACTGAGTACCCCTTTATATATAACTATCAAAAATTGTTTCACGATGTAGGATAATCACAAATCCCATAATTATCTTCTTTAAAGCTACCGTATTTTAGTAAGCTAAGAAATCATTTGATCCCACATAGCTATAATTGGTTAGCCATGCCCACAATGCTCCCTTTGGAAATTCCAAAATTCAAAGGGAGATAGGCAGAAAACCTAAGAAACCATGTCATGAATTTTCTCCTGTGGTGTTCATCCAATAGTATCATAGATGATACTACTCGACTATGACTATTTAAACACACCATTACTGGGCCAAGAACGAAACGGTACATTAGCCAACCTTCTATGTCATATGGAAAATTTAGTTCCCTGTCTAAAACTTTCCTCACATTCTTCTAGCTCCAGGTTTGCCATGACTTGGGCCTAGAACTCATCACCCACTTTAAACAAACACTTTCTACCCACATATCAGATCATATCGATGAATGGAAGAAATGTCATAGATTTTGTAAAGCATAGTTTAAAAGCAAAGACCTCGACTTATTTTTTAGATCCCTCACATATGAAATTTCAAAAGACATGGAAAAATCATCCCCACATAATGAGGAAGAATCCATTAGAAAATATCAATAGTTACAACTTATATACACCCAGTCTAGATGCATCTATCATGTGCATCAAGACACCCCACACCTATAGACTTATAAACAGACACTAGGCACATCCAATGTTGTTGATGGATTGATAGGGTCCATATCCCAAAACCAACTCAGTAACACCTACCAATCCCCTAGATACTCGTTCAATGGCCAAGCATTTGATGCTATGCAAAATTCACCACCACTACAACATAGAAGATATTATCATGGGTAGTCTGCACTGATGTAGAATACAATTAGTAGATTTAACCAATATCAACCCCCACATGGAGGCGCATACCCTCCTCCATAGAGAAACCTTAACTCCTCTAGGAATACGGATGTAATGTCCTCTTTCGAGAATCCATATGCCAATCATGGACAAGGAAAGCAGTATGCTCCTTTCACGCACAACTATAGAATAACCCACTAGCACAAAATAACGCAAGGATTAACCTAGTGCAACCTTCTCTCGCTGAGCAGTAAAAATTAGAGGAGCAGTTTAACCCAACTAACCCACATAATTTTTAAGAAGGAAAGAAGGATAAAACCAAAGGGAGATCTTGAATAGGGTGTCAACAACTAGGAGCAACCCCCACAGGCACAAGAAATGGGAAACCCTAACTAGAATCAAAACTAGGTATTGACCAATAATAACCCATAGAGGAAAAAAAGAACACAAGTCTACAAAAGAACCATTCTTGCACCATCTACGAGGACTATGGTCATTATACCCATCATTTTCCTCAACTCCCTAAGTTGAAGAGAATATAGGACAATAGGGCTAGGGAGCACAACAAATTGCAGTAGTGGATGATCCTTTCCCCCATCAGGGAGTGGTTAACACTCAACAACAACCATCCCATCCACATCATTCTAGAGGGAAACCCAATAGTAATTCGAGTCATGACATTTTCATGACAGAAGAAGAAATTCTTCTACAAATGTGAAATAGAAGTTATGAAGCTCCCTTAGAACCCAACCCATCCACCTCGATCACAAGAACAACTATACCGTCCCTGACCATTCCTCAACTTCCTATAGAACCCATGCCTAATATGGTCAAATGGATTTACATCGAGCATGACGTAACTCAAAATTTTCTCATAGCTACAACATATTCGATGACTTAGCACAATCTACCTCAGTTATGTTACCATTAGAGCTCCTACAAACATTCGCAAACCTACAGAAACCACTAATTTTCGCTTTACATGGAATCGACCTGGTTGATTCTTGCATAATGGTCTTTAACCTAGATAAATCCACCCCATGACTACCATAAGCCTTTTCTCTCAAAATTCCATTCTCGGTCTAATACATCACCATTCATCGTTGCATTGTTGATGAAGGGGCATCCACATGTATAATGTTCAAAATATTTGGCAGAAACTAGGATCCCCCGGACTCAAACCTTTTGACTCTATGCTTAGAGCATATGACGAGTGCCCTTCAACCCCCGTCAACCTATACTAAGGCATGCCAATATAGATGGACGACATAATCATGCTAATAGATATCAAAGTATTAGATGCTCAATTGGATTACAATATGATGTTGGTCTAAAGTTACATGTACAAGATGTTAGTAGCTTCCTCATCTATTTTTAGGGTAATGATGTTTCCCCATGAAGGAAAAATCATTACAATAGATCAACTCACATATTATGAGAAGAATACATTACCTACACCTGATGGTGTACTAACTTTCGTCTCATCTTCTAATTAATGTATCACTTAGCCCAGGGCAATTTAAGACCTCAACACTCTTAGGGACATTTCTAGGAGACCCTTGTGTGACAAAGGAGATTTATTCAACCACAGGAGCTCTAGTTTGCATGATGAATTCATAAAACACCCCCCAAGCCCAATAACTATTTTTGGGTATAAACAACAATGTTGTTACCGGTCCTACTTCTTACCATATTCCATCACTCAAACACCATTCTTATTCCCCCCTCCTAGTTTATCTCTCACAAGTCATCGAAACCCTCTTGTTTCCCCATATGGCTCTAGAAATACTAGTATGGTATCTGGCCCCTTAATCCACGTCAGCAAGATCAGATATTACTTCAACAAGTGTCAGTCCTATTCCTCCTCAAGATAGCACACCATAACAAGTAGCACCTGCACTGACATCACTCGGTGCTAGAAAAAGGGATAAGAAAAAAGAAAAAAAGGTGAAAGTTTCAAACACTCCCTCCTTTAAGGTCCCTCGACCCTGTTATTTGTGTGAAACAGTTGGGCTCCCAACCAATATGCACCCTGAGTTAGACGAGCTCAAAGCTCTTCTACATGCCCTAAATGCACCAGTGAACCCTCCTCCCCCCGCTGGAGAAAAGACCACATGTGCATGTCATAAGCCATTGTGCAACAACCATGCATGTGCCATATAAGCATAATACATCAAGTTACACTCATCATTTCCCTAAAATCCCTCGATATCAAGATGAATTAGGTACACTCACCTAAACCAATACCCGATTAATCCCAACAAAGGATGGATCCGAAAACATTTTTTACATCACGAGTGAAGAATATTCTTGCTCCTATCCCTCTTATACTCCATCAACCTCCCGCCATGATTAGAGGTAACCCAAACTAGTGACGTCCCTACCAAAACCCATGTGTTCTTTATGTGAAAAACTAGCTCATTTGATTAGCTAATGTCTTGAATTAAGCAAATTTAACCTATTGTATCTGGTTCCCTGAGCCTCTCAAAGAACCAAACTTAGGCTCAGACATCACACTTACCAAATTTGTGTAGGAAATCATCACATGCAACATTGTCCCCATCTTTCTCAATTTTGTTCTATGATAGGATTCATGTGGCGATTTATCATTGAGAAATTTGATTTAGTCAAGTCAGATACCAAACCATTAGATCATACCACACCACAAGGGAATGAAGCATATAGGTCCATTTTATGTGTTTTTGAGGAGAAAAGGTTTCCAACAGTATAGCAAGGCCCCCATCATTGTATCTCATATCACCATAATCAATATATATCAGGAAAAAAACAATATGTCGTCTCCCGAAAAACATCACCCATCATATGTTCCTTATGTCCTAAACCCAACCACATGGTAAATCAATTCTGTGAATTCAGTAAGTTTAATAACATCTTTCACTTAGTGGTCCAAATTCCACAAGTCCATCTCTCTAATTAAGAGAAAATCATACGTTGTTATTGTCACATGTTCTCTTAATCACATCATATGAGGAATTGTTAGTACCTTCCATGTTTTTTCACAGTGAGAGCAACATTCAGGCAAACCCACACTAGGAAGACATGTCACCCCAATACTAAGATCTAGATATGATTACCACCCTAAGAGGTCCCACCTCATGATTCCAACCAGGTGTCATCGTCTCATACTATGAGAAATATCGTCACCCACACCATCTATTCGGTTAGTAATAGTCTGGTGTGTATCTGCACCCATACCTCTCATAGCACTGAGACATGTCATATGTTAGAAACATTCCGACATCTTAGAATTTAGCATCAAACTGCTATCGAGGAAGATAATTTTTCCCCTAGTACACCAACAAGACTTCAAGAAATTCCTCCAATTCATTATCAACCTACCATAACTAAAATTCTACCACCACCTAATACTGACGACATGAAACACCAGATGTGATTCATTTCCTCATCCATAGGAACCATGCTTCATGTTATTTTCTCATCCTTTTTTGGTGTCGATATAAAAAAATCCATCCCATCAATGGTAACACCGCTAATGGTGCAGACCCATCCCATCTACACATTTCAACCTCACTTTGTTCTATGGCATCAACCAATGAATCATATTCTTGCTTGTTAACTAGCACAACCAAGTCTTAACTCCAACCTCAAAACCATGCACAACCCAAGACAATGTTAGAAATAGTTTTTACTCAGATGAAGATATTCTAGAGGGCATCATCAAACCCAAATTTCCAATGGATTCCATGCACCATCATTCTTTTTGCCTACTAGGTAAATATTTCAAAGAAACCTCGAAAAGTCGAAGAGATCTCCATGGGTGCAGTATGTTGTCTACAGGAAATAGTAGCATACACATTCTTGGTCCAAGATTACAGGGATATTTTTGTATGGGATTAATTCGAGATGCCAGGGATCAGTCCCACTACTGTGGAGCATCATATTTTCCCATGGTATGACACCCATCCTATTAAACAAAAAAAATGTTTGTTACATCCTTCTAAGGTAGAAGAAATCAAACAGGAAATTGATAAACTCCACAAATTTGGGTTCATCTATATTATCGCTTACATGTCTTAGTTTTCTAACCCTATACCCATCATGAAAAATCAAGGCACCATCTCCGTTTGTACTAATTTCTGCGATCCAAACAAAGCTTGTCCCAAAGACAATTACCCGACACCATTCATCGACCAAGCCATCAAAGCTTGTACCAATCACGAGGCCCTATCCTTCATGAATTGTTGGGTAGTGAATCCCCCATTAGCATATTTTTAGGTACTAAAGCCCAGGTTTTGGGTCAATGTAATGAAAAGACCCTGCAAAATGTGGCCGTAGAGTGCAAGAGTCTAGGGTAGTCCGCCCTAAAAATATTGTAATTTAATATGGAATGTGTTGGCCTACCGGACCATGGGAATGTATAAAAAGCGTGAGGCTCTAAGGGTAGAGATGAGTTTTAGTCTTAATCTTAAGTATTATGGGTTTTTGAATGAGAAATTTTCTCTAAGTCTTTAAGTTTGAGTCATGGTTGGTAGTAGTAAGAAGAGGCTCTCCAGCTGTGTGCGTAGAGACCTAGTAGAGTCTGCAGCTGCGTGCATGGACACCTACAACTGAGGGCAAGGGGCAGAGTGGGATTGTAATGGAATAAAAGTTTAATAAAAGATACGTGGATTCTAAAATATTGTTCATCTGCTCGTAGATCTATGTGTTTATGCTTCTGTTATATTTTTATGCATCTCTTTACATTCTATGATTGCGTGTACTTTTTATGAATGTGAATAATTAATAAGACTACTGGGCCCACAAAATTAAGTCAGATCTATAATAATAACATAGTAAGGGTAAAGGATCTAGATAGTGCCTCTTTGCTCTTTGTACCAAAACTACGCGAAGATCAGACAGCTGCACGGAGTAGCGCGAGCATGCAAGATTGGGTCGTGACCTTCCCAGACCTCATTAAGACATCCCTAGGGTGTGGAAAATTAGTTCCAACACCCTCCCATACTACCTCGAGTGAGACCTCAGTCTGCAGTCCGTGTACTGTTGCCGAAAGGGTCGGTAGTTTGGGATTTGTTTGGCTAAATCACTTCTAAACCTAGGTCAAGCCCCAACAAGCCAACAAATGGTTCCATTACTGAGACCGAGATCTGCCTAAGGAATGTTTGATGTCGGAATACTAGAACCCCACAAAGAAGGAAATTGAAGAGTGGTTGGATTAGAACCTTCATGAGTTCATGGCATAGGAAAACAAAACTCCACAAATATCCAAGAAAAAGTGGCTGGATCGATACATATAAACGGAAATCCATGAGATCTTTTTCATGTCCTTCTCTTTTGAACTATACGAGTGGATCATGAGGTCAGCCGATAGCCAGGGAAGGTATGAGCTCAATCAACCGATAGTGTGGACTCCAGAGATAATGCGTAGGCTAGAGGCATTAGAAGATAAGATCACATGAGCTGTGGACCATTGGCTTGATCGGATAATAGGGTGATTTATTACTAAGTTCATGATAGACATGACCGTAAGCTATAGCGAAGTGGAATGACATTTTCTCAAGGGAGCACGAGGTATGTATAGTAAATCTATGAACACCTGGATTAAGATGTTTTTATGTGAAAAGTGGGTTATGTGAATACATTAATGTTTGGAACGATGTCGACTGGAAAGATCTACCAAGGTATTGAAGGATTAGGAAATAATCCCTTAATTTCACCTCCGCGGGAGAGCGAGGAAGAGCGCACTTGGGATTCTCTGAGAAGTGCGATCAGTTTGATAAGGAAACACATTCCAAAATTTCCACCTCCACTTATGCCATTACCCACTTCACCTACTTCACCTCCATCTTAAACCACCCCACCTCCAACAAACCAGTAGTTCAACATTGCGAGCGCGATTAAGCTACCCATATTCAAAGGAGTATGGAATGAGGATCCAAATTAGTTTTGGTTTGTGGTAAGAGCAATGTGGGAAGCACATGGGGTTATGGATGACAGCATTAAGAAGGCCACATTAGTTAGCACGCTGCAAGATCACGCGCTAACATGGTATATCAAGCACTCAAATGATCACCCAAATGTAGGAATAGCAGATATCCAGAATGTGTTGAACGGAGAATTTAGCTGGCTGAAATGAAAGACACAGTAAATCATCAGATTTAAAGAGATCGTGATGCTTCCAGGTAAGATCCCCTAGGATCTAGATTAGAGTATGAAGAGTACGATCCATGAGGCTAACATGACACTAACAGATGCGCACCACTGTGTGTGGTTTATGGCATCTTTGACACAACACCTAAGAATGGCAATGTCACAACAGAAGCTTTCAACCTAGGCAGAAGCGTTGGAAATGGAAATGAGGCTTCATGAAACATCGATATAGGATCTGGGATTGGGAGTCCAACAAATCCATGTGAAACTACAAAATCTATGATTGGACATGCAGAGTTTGAAGTAGGATAGGGTGCCGCGGCCAGAGGTACACGAAGAAGTGTGGTGCATAAAATGTAAGGACCAAGGCCATGACAATGATCACTGTCCAGTATTCGAAAACTACTTGGTAGGAGGGGGACTAGTGCCATTGAGAATAGAGGCATAGGCAGGGCCAAGTACAGCACCCACGCTCTGGTGCGTGATATGTCAGGAGGGAGGAAAGCACATGACAGATAAATGTCATTTGTTGTAGAAGTATGCAAAGACCCCCCAGCAGCTGTTTTGCAATTTTTGTAGATCGGTGGGCCACAATGAGTGTACGTGTCACAACTACGAGTTAATGATCGAGTGGACCCTAGCATATAGAATGTAGACAAAAACGCGAGGCCTTGACCCAACCATAGGGACGGTACGCGCTGGATTTCAAGGGCAAGGTCGAGGATGGGTAGGAATAGGGCCAGGAAGGGGTTGCAGATAGTTAATCCGTTATAATTGCGGAGGACCAGGGCGCTACACTCGTGATTGTACCAATTTGATGAGACTATGTTATTCATACTATTCTCAATTCGATCATGACGTAGTAGATTGTCCTACACTGATTGCATAGATGTGTGAGAAAGGGGTACTACAGCCTACTTCAACCCAGAATATCCAAATCATGAGGTATGAACCACACGAAGAAGCCACTAACGTGAACATGGTACTCAGAAGTAGTGCAATCACAGGGGAAGATAAGGCGAAGTATCTTGAGGAAGATACATGGGTTCACAAGGCTCCTACAAAGGAACCAGTGTTTGACTTGGAATGCGCAAGGGAGATGTTTATGAAAGCTAAGAAGAGCTTCATGAAGGCCTCTACTTCAAGTAGTAAGGATCAACCAGAGACAAGGATGGATCCTTCTATGCTAACTACTTTTTAGAGACATGCATGAAATTATTGCGTGATAATAAGGTAGTTAAAGGACTACAGGATTTGATAACTAGGTGTGTAGGGATAGGGGAACAGTGCGTAGTTTGGAAGCTGGGAAGACATGCATTGCGCACCAGGAGGGAAATGAGATTAATGGCGTAGACTGGTGAATATGAGATGGATCAGGTAATCCTAGACCCGAGTTCAAATGCGAATGTGTTACCAAAGAAAACATGGGAACACATGGGCAGGCCCACGTTACAGTGGTCCCCAATTCAATTATGAATGGCGAACCAATAGAAGGTTTTACCCATGGGGAGGTTGCAACGAGTAACAATGGATATTGAAGGTGCAAGCACACAAATGGACTTCGAAGTGATAGAGATTGTTGATGACAAAAATCTATATCCTGCGTTGCTAGGAATAGACTGGGCCACTGATATGAATGGAGTCATCAACCTGAAGAAGTGGAAGATGATATTCAAGAAAAAGTCTCTAAGCGCAATAATTATGATAGACCCAGCCAAAGGAGAGCGCTACATTGAACCCATGCGCGATGATAGAAGCGACGATGAGTTGGATTGTATCTACAAGATAATTGCGTGAGATCAAGAATGGGTGAATTTGACTGCAAATGGAAAGATCTCATGGGAGTGCCAAGTTCCTGCACCTTCGATTCAGACAAAGAAGACAAACACTGGCACAATGAATTGAACAAAATGACAATGCTGAATTGAAACATGATGACTAAATCACTGCATTGCGTAACAACCCAGGCCCGAGATTTACCAACATTTGATGGATTGATAGTTGTGGATGAATTCTTGAGCAAGTTTGAGAGCACAGTACTGAAGCACCAACAGTTCGATGCATTGAAGTGCGTGCTACATGCAACACCTACATGTTGGTGGGGAACACATCAAGGAACTTTTGAAAATTGGCACGACTACAAGAGGACGATGTGGATACTATTTGGGAAACCAAAACTATAGATAGTAGATAAATATGATGGACATGATGACCCGTGCATTCACATCGCAAAATGGACCAAGGCCTATGGAGAAGAACCTTAGCCTGAATGGCTACACTTATTCTACCATACCCTGGATGTCATACCCATGAACTGGTATACCAAGACAGAACTCTGACATGTTACGGGGGAATGGGATGTCTTGCACGAGGGATTTTTCTTAACATTCACATTTGAAGACCCATGGTCGGGATACTATTGATGACACGCTACAAGCTGTGAAAGCCACCATCTTCAAAATACCATAGGAACCATGGGAAGTAGTTCAACTAGTATGGTCAACCCAGTTATGCCATGCCCTAGAATGTTATAACGTACAAGTAGAAGAGGATGATGACGACCCCCAAAAAATTAATATTCTAGAAACTGAAGGAAGTCATGAAGTTCAAGGACCATCAATTGAGGACCTCCACATCATTTCGTTGTTGAAAACAAAGCAAGTAAACATTGGTATTGATGCGAAGCCAAAGTACATGATGCTTGGGGACTATTGGGAAGATGCTATGGTGGATAAGGTTGCTTAGTTTCTCCATGAATATTAGCAAAGTACAATGTACCATCTGCAAGCTAATGGGACAATAGAATCATTCAACAAGATTTTGGAGACTGCGTTGACCAAAGTATGTAACGTGTAGTGAAACGACTAGGACTTACACATATCTATAATATTATGGCCATATAGAAGCATGTGCAATAAATTGATGGGTCAGACACCTTTTAGGTTAGTTTATGGCACAGAAGCAATCATGCCAATGGAATACATTGTACCCAGTTTGCAGATTGCAACAATGAGAGGCATGGTAGACTGTGAAACCTTCAAAGAAAGTCTTGTGCAACTAGAAGAACTTGAGGGCGAACAGTTTTTGGTGGGATTCCATTAGTAGGTACAGAAACAACACGAAAAATCTTGCCATGATCGCCATGTCAAGTTGTGCACATTCAAAGTAAATGATTTAGTGTTGCTGTATGATAGAAAGTTCAAAAAAATTCCTGGAAAATTTAGAATGCATTGATTGGGACCATATGTGGTAAAGGAGGCCATAGATGGAGGCACGGTTTAGCTAGTCGAGCTTAATGGAGAGCACTTCCTAGGAAAAGTAAATGGTAGTTGCCTAAAGCCCTACATGGGTGGGCTGACTGTCTGACTAACTGACTGAACTATAGTCTTCATGAGCCAAGGATCTAGACAAAGGTGTAGGACTATAAACACAGGTACTGGAGGCCGACCTCACAGTAGAGAATAAAGTCAGATGCAGATGATTCTAAAGAAAAAATGGAGCAAATCGAGACAATATTATCATGGGGAGTTGTATACCTTCATGATGCAGAGGCACAACTAGATGGACTTCAGATGAAGATCACCACACCATCCAAGTGACTCGGGACAAGTCATGATGATTTTATTGGGGGCTAGTTGGGTAGTGAATCCCACCCAACAGATTTTTGAGGCTTAAATCGTAGGTTTTGGGTCAATGTAATGAAAATACCCTGCAAAATGCGGGTGCGGAGCATGAGAGTCTAGGGTAGTCCACCTTAAAAATATTGTGATTTAATATAGAATGTGCTGGCCTACCCATCGTCCCCGGAGCATGGGAATGTATAAAAAGAGCGAGGCTCTAAGGGTAGAGGGGATTTTTAGTCTTAATCGTAAGTATTATGGATTTTTGAAGGAGAAATTTGCTCTAAGTTTGTAAGTCTAAGTAGTGGCTGATAGCAGTAAGAAGAGGCTCTGCACCTCTGTGCATAGAGATTGGGTAGAGTCCGCAGCTATGTGCATGGACCCCTGTAGCTGAGGGCGCAGGGCAGAGTGGGATTGTAATGGAACATAAGTTTAATAAAAGATATGTGGATTCTGAAATATTGTGCATCTGCTCATAGATCTATGTGTTTATGCTTCTTATATTTTTATGCATCTCTTTACATTCTATGATTGCACATAGTTGTTATGAATGTGAATGATTGATAATACTACTGGGCCCACAAAAATAAGCCAGATCTATAATAATAACACAGTAAGGGTAAAGGATCTGGACAGTGCCTCTTCCCACTCCATAGTAAAACTACGTGAAGGTCAGACAACTGTGTGGAGCAGCGCAAGTGCATAGGATCTGATCGCGACCTTCCCAGACCTCATCAAGACATCCCTAGGGTGTGGAAACCTAGTTCCAACACCCTCCCATAATACCTCGTGTGAGACCTCAGTCCGAGATCCACAAACTATTGCTGAAAGGGCCAGTAGTTCAGGATTTGTTTGGCTAGATCACTTTTTAACCTAGGTTAGGGCCCAACAAGCTGACATGGATGGGTTGTCTTGGTATAACCAAATCTCAATTTTCCATATGGATCAGTAAAAAAAATGCATTCACAACCCTTTGGGGTACATTCACATACCAAGTTATGCCTTTCGATCTTAAAAGAGTTGGTGGCACCTTCCAGTAGGCCATGAATTACATCTTCCATGATTTGGCTCATATTTTCCTCACCTATTTAGATGAATTTACAGTACGATCCAAGAAGCATGCTAACCAATTGGAGGAACTTCACGTGGTATTTCAAAGGTGTCGACAATAAAGCCTATGCTTGATTGTTCTCAAGTGTGTATTTTGTGTCAATGCTGAAAGACTACTAGGATTTATAGTTTTCTAGCAAGGCCTCAGAGTTGACCCTATCAAAGTACAATCCATTAAGGAATTATCACCTCCAAAAACATTGAGACAGTTCCAAATCTTGTGGGATAAGTTCAATTTCTTACGACACTTTGTCCACAATTATGCTACTTGTGCACAAGGATTTCTATGCCTCATTCATTAGGATATTCTCTTCCATTCGGATGATTAAGATGAACAATTATTTGAAGCTTTAAAAGACACATTATCTCAAGCTCCTTTGATTAGCCCATGCAGCCACAACCTATATCTATCAACATCAAATGTAGCCATCAGATGGATATTAGTCCAGACAAACCAAATAACAAGGAGAACATAATTTATTACATCACCAAGAACTTATTTGAACTTGCATTGAACTATGAACCAAAAGAAAAAGTTTTCTTAGATCTAGTACATTCTATATAGAATCTTGAATGTTATACCATACTTTAGACCACTACCATAATAGAAGTTATTAACCTTATGTTGTATCTACTCACTCATCGTATGATGAATGACAAATATTCTTCATGGATTGTTATTCTGTAAGAATTCAACCTACATTTTAATTCTCCTAAAAGAAAAAAGGTGCTCATCCCCACCGATTTCATCACAGATCTCCCAATACAGAACCAACGATCTCCCATTAATGATACCCTTCTCGATGAAATATATTTGTAGTATCAATGGACAACCTTTGGTACAGTGATATCCTCGTCTTCTTATGAACTCAAAGGTTCAAGCTACAACTTACTCGCGACGATCAAAGCTGCATACCCCACCAGGACCCCAATTAACTTCTTCTAGGGGATGTCCTCATATGACGGGGCATCAACACTATCCTTCTTAGGTGAATCACTCACGAAAAATAAAAGAAAGGATTAAAATATTGCCACAATGAGGCTTGTGGTGATGAACACTTGGGGATGACCACCTCTAAAAATCCCTCTATGTGAGTTATTTCTGGCCCACCCTTTTCCATGATTGCATACAGGCAGTCAAAATATGTGAGAGATCCTAATGATATGCTCATAACATGTGAGCACCACCTACTCCCCTAGATCTGGTCATCATTGTCGACCCCTTCTACAAATGGGGCATACACTTCATGGCTTGTGATCCCCATCATCCAGAAACCATAAGTACATTGTGGTTGGCATTGACTACTTCACAAAATGGGAAAAAGCAATTCCCACATATAATAACAATGAAGAAATGGCGGAATGGTTTTTCTTTAACAATTTCATAACACAGTTCAATGTTCCCAAGGAGTTGGCTTCTAACCATGGTAAACATTTCGAGAATGAAATATTTCAAGAGTTATCCCAACACCTTGTTTTCTCTCATGAGTTTGCTTCCCCGTACTACCCTCAGTTCAATAGTTAGGTAGAAGTCATAAAAAAATTTCTCAAAATAATGTTGTAGCGTATGGTGAACAATCACAAAACCAATTGGCACCTCATGATACTTTCAACCCTATGGGCATAACACATAGTGGTCAAATCACTTACGGGGTTCACTCCCTTCCAACTACTATATAAGGATGAAATCGTACTCCCCATTAAGTGTGAGATCCCAACCTTACAATGAGACACCAAACTCCTGAGTGACACCAAATCTTTGGAGAATATGTTGGTATATCTAGAGCTTTTCGATTGAAGTCGATGAGAATCTCTCCATCATATCGAAGCACGCAAAAATAATGTCAAAGCCTCATTCGATCGCAACGTCAACCCTCAGAAATTTCCCCAAGGTGAGTTAGTCCTATGCTATGATGTTTCCATGAAGCTATAGGATCTAGGAAGCCAAAACACTATGGAAGGGATCATACATTATCAAATATTTCCTCCTCAAGGTAGAAGACATCTTATTAGAACCCGATGCAACTTGCCTAAAATATGTCATCAATGGTTTGAACCTCAAAAAATTCTCCCATAAAAATGCTCAAGAAGCCCTATAATGTAAATGTATGCACCATGAATTTTTTTATGATGATCACCTCATCATGTACCCATTCTAAAATCACTCTCTCATCATGTGTCACAGATGGATCATCTGCTAGCCTATCATCAAGGATTTGTTGATGGTGCTTCTTGATGGTCACAAAACTTGGTTGTCGCAGCCTAGGCCATATACACTCCTAACTAGACACCTCATCTCTTTAATGGAAATTTTATTGGGCTATCAACCAACAATCAAGTTGAATATGACACCATCATAGGTCTCTAAGTCGATGCCTTCCACTTAGGTATCTGTCACTTGCATGTATTCCTTAATTCACAGATGGTTGTATCATAGTTGAACAAAACCTTTGATTTCTATGATTCACACCTTGTTCAGAAGTATCTTCATGGACAAAGTCTTGCTCCAAATTTTGATCATATCACATTTATACATATACCAAGGCATCAAAATCATAAAGTTGATCACATAGCCAATCAAGTCCTAGATTGGCATGCATCACATATATATAACAATCAAGAGACATAGGGCACACACATAATATACATCTCAAGCAAATGTAAAAATACATCAAATGTATAGACCCATAAGACACATCATAAGAGCCGCAAAAAAACTCATCTTGCATATAAATATAAAAAAAATATATGAGTATAAAAAATAGTTGTACATCTGTTGGCTCATAGCTAGGAAAAATAAGTCCCAAAAACTAGCGAAGCATCCTCATAGTGGGTGCTTACCCTGGTACATACATCCAATGTAACATCCCTAATGAAAATTCCATGTAATAAAAGTTAATAAAGGAAAAAATAATAACCACAATTTATGGGACACTTATTCCAAGTTGAATGTTCGGCAAGACATCCTAGTGTGGGTGTTTGTTTGGTTATTGATGGAAAAGGAATTTGGAAAAGGCAACAACTAAGGCTTTGGAAAGGCCAAATGGAATTTTTGGTACATTTATTCATGAAAATAATGGAAATTAGTATGAAAGGAAGGAGAAATGTGACAAGTTGAATGTGAGGAGGAAAATGAAGGAAAATAATGGAAATTGATTAAAATAGAGGCCTAATTGATAAAAAGTCTGATGAGGATAAGTTTGTAACCTTCTGTCAATTCAGTTTTGGAGCTCTCTCATTATTCTCTCTGTCTCTCTCACTCATGGACAATTATATTTTTCTTGGAGCATTTTGGAATTGGATCAAGAAAGGAAAAGAAGGTAAGAGGAAGTAGAGATCAAGTAAGGAAGAGCAGGATCACGAAGCTACAACATTATTCTTTGCAGGTACCAATTTTCATGTGTATTTTCCTTGCTAGACTTTGCATGTATGGTATTGCATGTGGCTCTTTTTATGTTATGCAATGGGTTTTGCAAGTGTGATAGTGTTTTCAGCCTATCCTTGCCATTTTCTGATAGCCATGGTGTGATGGCATTCTCATGTTTTGGTTGAGCTGGATTACCAAACAGATTCAAACTTGAGTGAGGTGGAAATCTGAATGACAGAGCACATGGCCTAATGGTCCCTGAATGGGGTTGTGGATCACAGTAAAGCCATTGGTGTAGTAACCCCTAAGCCAAACTGTGGGTTGTGGTAATGTCATGATTGTGTTGCCTCAGTGGGACTAGGAATCCTTGCTGGTGAATGGAAAAATATATGGTGAAATGTGACGCTTGATCACTTTTTAAGCTCCATGGACACCCAAATATTGTAATAATATTCTCAAACATGAATCTAGTTGCAACACCAGCAGTACAATCCTTGACAGGAGTTTCTTCAGCCTAGAGCATCAAGTAATCAATTGTGGTGATAATGTAAAGAGATTGCAAATGTCGCGCAACAGGTTTTATTGGCCCAACAAAATAAGAAACCCACTTCTCAAAGGATTGAAGAGCTACGATTAGATGCAATGGAATTTCATCATGATGGGAAGGTCTCCCAACTTGTTGGCATACATCACAGTTCTTATCATACTCCTTAGCATATTTGAAGAGATTTGACCACCATAGTCTATCACACAACACTTTCCTTGCAGTTTCTTTTCCTCTGACATGGCCTCTCACAACACCAAAATGACATTCCCACAAGACAATATCCCTCTCATGGTTGATAATAGATATCCACAAGTTATGATTAAGCCCAATCTTGTATAACTGGCTTGCAATTAACTAGTAATCTACTGAATGCACCACCAAATGCTTCCTTTGAGTAGTGGAATAGTCATCTAGACACTCACTAGTTGCTAAGAATAGTGTTATGTCTTCAAGATAATTCAACACATCCTTGATTCTAAATAAATTAGAATTAGGTAACTGATCATCAAGTAACCCTCCCACTTCTTCATACTCTAAGAAAGAAAGGTGATTTAGACCCACATTATTGTGACCTGGCTTGACAATAACTTGAAACAAAAATTATTGGAACAATAGCAATTGTTTACAAATTATTCCTTCTAGAATAGTCTTGTTAACAAGATATTTTAGTACAGAGTGGTCAATAAAGAAATTAAAATTACCTCCAAGTAAATGAAGTGAGTATACCATAGTGAGGGCCTCCCTCTCAATTGTAGTGTAATTTATTTCAGCGTTCGAAAGTTTCATGCTAGAAAAATAAATGGGATGATCAAGATTACCTTCACCCGGCTACGCCAAAATAACACCAAGAGAAGTATCATGTTTCTATATTCACATGAACTTATTTGTTCCAATTTGGATAGATCAAATATCGGGGCACTTGCAATTTCATCTTTTAGAGTGTCAAAAGAAACGTCATACTCTTCCATCCATATAAATCATTCAATGTTCTTTAGTAAATTCTCCAATGGTGTAGTACTTAAAGCATAGTTGCAAATTAATCTCTGGTAATATCTTGTATGTCCCAATGTAGACCAGAATTGTTTGACGCTTGTGGATGGCAACATATTCAGGATCATTGTAACTGTGTAAGGGTCCTAACACACACCATCGTTAGATGAAATATGGCCCTGTAAATTACTAAGTGGCACAACAAAAATACATTTCTTCAAATTCAAAGAGATCTGCAATTTCCTACATCAATTAAACATGACGTACAAAAGACTAGAATTCTTTTTTAAAAGGCTATAAATTGTCTGATCATCCATGTACAATTAAATAAATTTATTAATACACACACTCAAGCTAGAAATAACAATCTTGGAAAATATACTTCTATCATTCTTTAGATCGAATGGCATAACATGATAAGAATATGAACCCCATTCAGTGGTGAATTTAATTTTCCTTTTATCCCCCTCAACAATATGAACCTAATGTTATCTAGAAAACCCATCTATGAAAGAATAAGCTTGTTGACCCACAACATTTTCTAGCACTTCATCAATGAAACAAATGGGAAATCGATCATGAACATAGGAATTATTAAGACTTCACTAGTCTACATGAACTTTGATATAATTTGAATCTTTCTTGTCTTTGATAATAATAGGACTGATTCATTCATCTTCATCAATTGGAAATATGATATTGTTGTAGTAGCTACAACCAGCCTCCAAAATTTTGGCTCGCATGCAAATTTCAGAGCCTACCTTGGATCCCTTGATTGATCATCCTTGGTCATTTATTGGTAAGCTGATGATCTGAAGCTCCCCTTCCTTGATCGTAAGAGATTTCTACATTCTCATATTTATCCAGCATGTTTCATTTTCAGGCATATGGGTTGTTTTTTGTCATGCAAAGGGAATGTTATTTTTCTGAAGGGAATTGTGTGTGTATGGGTGGTCATCATCACATAAATATGCTTCACTCTCACATCATGCAGTCTTGTCACGAAAGTTGTTGTATCAAGCAAAGTACATCTTATGCATTCTAGATGGTCTACATTGTGTCACTAAGTGTCTGTGTGTGATCACAATCAAGTCCTATCAATGTTTACATATGCTACACTCATGTCACACTTATCCATTTTCCCGAGAAACCTAGCCTCATACAGCTTCCCAAAATTGTGCACTTCACTTTTGAAACCTTCAAACTTCCTCCCTTGCATGTTGAGACCCCGTAGTACATAGATACCCAAGCAAAGGTGGCCTCCCAAGACACCCATCCCATAGTAGTGTCTTGTGACTCAAAACTATGGAGTGTTGTCTAAGCTTCCCTATCTGTCTTGCATGCAAAAACTACACAAACAAGCTTCCCAGGGCCTCATTCTGACAACAGCCATTGTCTGTTGAAATTATATGGATCTAGCTTTCAGTGACTACAAGAAAAGGAAACATGTTGAAATTTCTTCCAAGGAGTTGAGGAGAAGGACCAAGGAATGAAGTAATGGAAAAGATCAGGACCACATCCAAACCCTATTGGGTGCAGGATCCTCTTGAGGGTAATTATGCTAAGTAAATAACACCTTTCGAAGTAAACCTCTTAGCTGAGTTTGTAGGACTACTTTTCATTTTCATTTCATCATGTCCTCAGTAAAATGCATGTGTGAAAAACATGAAAATTCATTTTATGTGTTTCTTCTACATGTGTTTCTTCCTTTCCACTTGTTTGACCAACTATTATCTTTAGAATGCTGATTTCTATGCCATTATTATGACATTGTTATAGTGATGTTGAAGGTTTTGTTTGAGTTATGCTTGGTATGTAAAACCCTATTGCACTCACACACGATGTTGTAAGCACTGTCACACAACATTCTTCATGGACATTTGAATGTCTATCTCAAGTGTCATGTTTGTCCCTCACATGTGTTGGTTAGTCACACTGAGTGTATGTTGTCTTGATGGTTCAAGGTTTCCTTTCATCAAGCCTCATTGAGTGCATGTTCACAAGGTCATGCATGCATAATTTCACTCACTCACACACTTAGTAATTTTGCTGAAACTCTGTCAGCCAGACCACCCCACAATAGCTAGACCTTCGCTAAGTTGCACTGCGCAGTCTTAGCCCTTAGTGATCATATACTGCTGCCCAGAATTGCGTAGAGCTTGAGACTACCTCCCTGGAAGTCTACACTGCGTAATCTTGGAGTCAACCTGAATAACCTTCACCTATAACAGTGCACAAGATTCTTAGAAAACCATCTCATTGTACAATGCATGCAATCAAATCTATCAAGCCTTCAGCTAGTTAACTAGATAGTTTGACTAACCAGTGACCCTGAGCGTCACTCTTCCGAAACATTATGTAGAATCTGCCAAGCATGCCTACCTCTTTTTATTGAAGAAATTGTGTGGACATGTTAGATAGACACCCGCTACCTATCACTGAACTGTCCTCAAAATTTGCATAGTTCTATCAGCTAGTTACCATGTTAGCCATCCTGCTACTTCTCCTGAAAGCTGTGTAGTTTTCACGGGCTATTGCCGAAATGCCCAGCATTCCACTTAGCCCTAAAACTATGTAGGGATGTCCGGCAGGCCATCCTCCCAGGTCTATGCAGTTTTGGCCAATAAGGTCCCATTGCCCACTGTTAACCTCCCTTGAGAATCTGCATAGTTTTCACTACCAGTGTCCCCCTGCTCCCTGAAATGACTCCCTAGAAAAATTAAGAAGATCTAACCTCCAGTCAAGCCATATCCCACAGATAGTCACTATTAATCGAGACTGCCCATCTTAGTCTCTTAGCAGTCTTTGCGTAGCCTTCATTGACATTGCTAGGAGCCCACATCCCGACCTAAAATGTGCTTTATGTAGTTTTAGATCCTTATCCTCTCAGTCTCACCAACTACAGTGAAGGAACCTTGAAACAAGTGATAGTAAGCACTCACCAGGCATGCGAACCTCATTGTTTAAGACAAAGAAAACCACTCTCATGTGCTGACAAGCAAGAGCTAAGGAAAATATTTAAGATAACGGCAATCAAGCCATCATACACAATGGAACTCCTAACCCAAATGGTGTGATGTCTACTTTGAATTTCATACCAAGGAGATCCCTTGAATGTTGCTAGGTCCAGCACCATCAATAGATACCTCCTTCTTAACTTTCTTGATGATTCAGAGGATCAGATGGTATGGTCGATGTTTTACCAGCCTCACATTAGGTTTTAAAACAATTTCCATTTCTCCCAAATCTCCTTTTATACCTTTAAGATCTCAAACTAATCTACGAAATAGTTCATGCTTCTTCAATAAATAAAAAATTTCCTTGGTGGTTTGTTCATCCAAATAGTCACCAATGGAAGTTAACTTTGGTTTCCCTTGATTTCCAATACTGTGTTTACGTACATTTAAAGTTTTCATATGCAAAGAAGCTTTGATAAGATAATATTCGATACTTCTTTCCCATCTAGACTCCTTGAAAGATAAATTCCTTAGCTCCTCCAAATCATCTTCTTTAGGTTCTTTGTTAACTTTGCCTCAAGCGATAACTTCATGGAATCTTCATTCATATAGATTTCAACAATATTCATAGCTACTAAATTCACCAATACTTTCCAGTGGGGAAAAACACCCTCTTAATTACTTTCAGGGATTTAGCTATCTTTACATCCTCATTTGAAAAATAAAAATCACTACAAAATCGAATTATCAATGCATCCTAATTAGTTTTTTATCTCTTCGTCTCTTCCTTTAGATACTAGGCTTGCGTAAATGTTCCTATTGTATGAATAAATTGATGCACCCATAGCTCAACATGAAATCTAACGTTTTTCCAAATAATGCTACAAATATGGACATGCTTCTCAGGACTAGTATAACTCTCATATATAGGAATAACATCTGAACTCTTTTCAGGAACAACAAAATTACGTAACATGTCATACTTAACTAAGTCCCAATTTTGAAATTGGTTCCATTGAGCTCCCCACCATCTCCTAGGGGTTTCTTGTAATGCAATATCCACCAAATAAATAATTTTCATTTCTTCAATGTATTACTCAACTTATTTAAAAAATTAGAAATGGATCCAATGAAATTCAAAGTAGGACCCCTTACCTCTGTACTGATCCAACAAGAACAAGAGATAGTTGCACAACATCAAGAGTGAAACTCATGATCTCCTCATTTCCAATCATCCAATGCAATGTCTAAACGAAATTCTATTTGTTAGACATTCCTCCATTAAAGAGAACCATCTAATATAGGACTTATATAGTCCTCCCTCTTCCCTATGATGAGCTAGTTCAACTAATCGATAATATTACGTTCTTCTACATCATCAACGAGATCTATAAAACTTGGGCCTTGATAGGGATCCAATGGTTGGATAACACTAACCCAATCCACTTCAAAGGTCATCGTATCTTCTTTGAGATATATAACAACATAATTTTAAAATTCCAAATCTATTTGAAAAAAAGGTGGATAAGGATGTTTGTGACCATAATATCAATGACCTCAAAGTATACATCTATATTTACTCCAGTGATATCAACTTCAACATCCTCCAAATTACTGATGGGAATAATGTAGTACAGGTTGGGCATGCATAATTAATAGGAGAAAGGACCACCTTAGGTCTTCCCAACAACTCCCAATTTTTATTGGGCAAGACATTCACATTGGATCCTAAATCCAACATCCTATCTTTGATATGGTATCCAGTGATTTGGACTTGAATATGAAACTCCCTTCCTGTTATTTTCTTGTTGTGATAAACACATCTATAATGAAACTTTAGAAAGTTAGAAAAAAATAGTTCATTATGAAAATTGCTCATTCTTTACAATAACCTTAAGCTTCTTGTAATACTTGCTAGATAACTGCTCATCACTCATATTATGCGTAAATAACTTAAAACAGTCCATGATGGTTTCAGAGGTCTCTTATGGAGATCAAAGACTCTTCATATATCCATATTATTGTTGGTTTTATTGAGGAATATAATAAGAAATCAATCTCTTGAATATTTTAGTAGCATCCTTTTAATACTCCTTATATATAATAGGGTCATAAGATTTCTTTGGAGATGCAAGATTTATTTAAGTAGGTTTCTCATGTACTTATCTATCAGCTCCGATATGCTTACCTCATCTATTAATAATGTTAATATTGGGCTGAGGAGATAATTTAGTCTCTCTAGCCTCTGCATTAGTTAGATTTCCACCCATTTGTCTATTACACTCTTCCCAATGATCAATAAATTATGGACTTTCTTTAGTAGAATGAGTGTTTACTTTACAATAAGAACATCAAGGCCTCCTTAGGAATGGAAAATCATGAGTGATATGTCCCTCTTGATCATAGTTGTAAAATTGAACTAAATCTCTACCTCTAGTTCCTCCTGCCCTTAAGCCACCTCCTCCTTGTATTAGAGGAGATTCATTAACCTAGAACTATTACTATCAAGGTAATCAGCCAGAGCATCCAAATTTATGCATTGGTAAAAATGGTGTGTGTTAGGCCCCTACACTAGTAGTATAGGGGCCTAACATGATGTTAGGCCCCTATACTACTAGTGTAGGGGCCTAACAGTGTGTTGGAGGCCCATAGAACACACAAAACATGTTATTCAAAACAATGAAATACTTCTACAAAATAGGAGAAAGACGAGGTGCATGACCATAAGTGCAACATATCTCAACATATTCATTCATCAACATACCTTCATGATTAGGAAACACATGATACTAAGTATATCCTTGGTAAGGAAAACTTATGGAAACTTGTGCAACTCATGCAGTAGGTTGTGGTGGTGGTGGAGGTGGTTCCATAGGAATAGAATAATTCCCTACACATCGTAAAATTAGGTAATAAGTAGCATGATGTCCCTCAACATGAAAATCAATGCACTATGAAATTAATCTTCATGGATTTCTCTAAGGAATCTTGTAATGTGTATATCTTCTATTGTGTTAAGGGAACTCGAGTCCACAGTAACAACACTTTAATAAACCAATCCTTTTGATGATGTGAATGAATAGGATAAATCAATTTTGCAATTGGATTTTTGTTAAGTTATGGTATTTTATATGCTTATAACATTTTAATTCTTTTTCTTATTATCTTCCACAAATTAGCAATCACATGTACATAAAGTAATGTGTAGATAGAACGTTAAATGATCGACAGAAAACAAGCCAAGACAAGAGACACAAGATGTGGTGGCTAGCCAGGGACAAACCTCACAATGTGTGGGGAAACCATTTGATAAAATCTTCTTTTATTTTCAATAATTCAGCAGAGAGAAATAGTACAATAAATTTCATTCATATCAGCAGTAGAAAACCCTAGATCAGCAACATCAGCATTAGTGGCTTCATCATCAAACTAGGGCAGATGATATCTCACAAACCGATCGTCGGATCGGCATGGTTCCACCACCAAAAGTTGTGGCTTACAGAGGAGGTTCATATGAACCTATAGCGTAGTTTAGATGAAGAGATATTCTAGTCCACGTAGGTAAAAATTTACTTCTACAGTTGCAACTTCAGTTTTAGCAGCTTCCTTCAAACTAGGGCAGTCGATATCTTGCAAACTGTCTGTCGGATTGACTTGATTCCACCACCAAAAGTTGTGGCTTCTAGAGGAGGTTCAAATGAACCTAAAACACATTTCAAATGAGGAGATCTTCTATTCCATGCAGGTAAAGCATTACTTCTGCAATTGCAGCTTCACTTTCAACAGCTTCCTTCAAACTAGGGCAGTCGATATCTTACAAACCATACGTCATATTGACTTGATTCCACCACCAAAAGTTGTGGATTTTAGAGGAGATCTAGATGGACCTACATCACAGTTCTAAGGAGGAGATCTGATGGTCAATTCTGGTCAAACTTTGGATCTTCAATTGCAACTTCAAGTTCAACAGCGTCCAGCTTCACATGTGTGAGAGAGAGACCCTTTTCTACGCAGTAGAGAAGAGACTCTTTTTTGTGCAGTAGATAGAGAGAGATGTGATGAGATGAGTGAGTCCAAATGAGGAAAATTCCTCCTATATTTATACACAATTTTGGTGTTTGAATAGATGCAATTGTTGGGCTTGTGAGCCTACATGAGTAGTAGGTCAGCTTGATAATAATTCCATAACCAAAATAAATATATATCTACATGAATACTTATCAGAATAAGATGCTCTTTATATCAATCCTACACCTCTCGACGAGAGGAATCTAATAAAAATATTATCAGCCATGAATAAGATTACCCACATGAATTTTTTCCCTGGTTGCCAATTTTAACACTCCCTCTCAACTAGGGAGAACTTCATCTTCAATCTATCTATTGGTCATTACTATCCATCCATAAAATGCACTACCATGTATAGCTTGAACCTTGCTTTACTTTGCTCTATTATGCCTTTTCTTCTTCATCTTGTTCTACCCTATATTGATTTGTATGGCCCTGCTATGTTATGTGTTGTTCTGCTTTGTTCTGTTGTGCTTTTCTTTTGTCCAAATTATGAAGAAGAAGAAATGATCGAGGATGTATCATACTGACTCAAAGTTAATCTCAGAGTATGTACCACTGGTCCCAGACTAGTCTAAACCAACCCAAAGTTAGCATCATAGTGAGTACAACTCCACTGGTCCCAACCCAGTACCATCCTCCATTGACTCAGAGTCAGTCTTAGAGTGTGTACCATTGGTCCCAGACCAGTCTCAACCGACCTGAAGTCAGCTTCATAGTAAGTAGCACTCCTACAACTGGTCCTAGACCAGCATCACAGTCTCAGAGAGTGTACCACTGGTCCCAGACTAGTCTCAACCGACACGAAGTCAGCGTCATAGTATGTACCACTATCACTGGTCTCAGACCAGTACTACACTGACATGAAGTTAGTCTCAGAGTATGTACCACTGGTCCCAGACTAGTGTCAACCGACCCGAAGTTAGTGTCATAGTATGGTACAACTCCTACCACTAGTCCCAGACTAGTATCATTGATCCCAGATAAATGGAGGTCATCCTAGCGTAGGGAGTACAGTAGATACAATGATCCATCCATCGCTACTACTATGGTCCCTAACTTCATTTCCTTGCACATTGATCAGATGAGAGGTGCTTCCCATGAGTCCCAAACTCCATGGGTAAGATGCCTCGACAGGAGAACTTAATCAATCCTGTACTCACAGGAGAACGCATCAATCCTGCTACAATTGCCATGGAGAACACATCAATCTAGGCCTCATAGGAGAACACATTAATCCTGCTACAATCTCCATGGAGAAAACATCAATCCAGGCCTCACAGTAGAACACACCAATCCTGCTACAATCACCATGGGGAACACATCAATCTAGGCCTCACAGGAGAACACATCAATCCTTCTACAATTGCCATGGAGAACACATCAATCCAGGCCTCACAGGAGAACTAATCATCCTACTACACAGGAGAGTGAATCATCCTGTTCCACAAGAGAGTGAATCATGTTGTCCCACAAGAGAGCATATCATCTTGTTCCAGTGCGAACCACCAAGGGAGGGTGAGTGACCCTGTGGTTGTATGTTGCTCCAGTAAGAACCACAAGCCCTCAGAGCTCCCAGAGCTTAATGTATGCAACATGCAAGACCCTTGTACAAGCGTTTCTTGACGACTCGAAGTCGTTTCGGAAAATCACAGATTAGATCTTTCCTCGGTGCTTTGACAAGGTGTATCAACCTGTACATCATCTTAATGCGATGAATCCTCCTTGCTTACCTTATCCCAGATGATGTCTATCTGTTGGAGCAATCGATGAATATGGGATTCCTCAATAATTGAATCCCACCTCTGATTGTCACATAGGATCATGGTGGTATCCAATGTAAATCCAAACAGCTCACTGAAGATCTTTTGCAACTAGACTACCTCATAGGAGGCCATGCTAGCAACAATATACTCTGCTCAAGCCATTGACTTTTGCTTCCTGCTCATCTAGGATATTGAAGTAGATCCCAAGGTGAAATAGCACCCGAAAGTTCTCTTACAGTCCACCACATTTCCTACCCAATTAGCATCAGTATATCCAAGTAGTCTCACATCTCCGGCAGTGTATCTCAATCCATGATAGATTGTGTCCTAAACACATCTCAGAAGATTCTTGGCACCAATCTAGTGAGGCTCAACTAAATATGAGCTCACAATGCTAACTGCAAAACATATGTTCAGACAGAGGTTCACCAAGAACATCAACACGAATGAGTTTTTGAAACTTAGAGGCATTTTCCAAATTTGGTCCGACATCACTACCATATAACTTCTGAAAGTTAAGATCCTTGAGGTAGTCACATGCTTGCAGTCCTCCATACCAAATCTTTTCAAAATCTTTACCACATATTTTCCTTTAGATAGGAAAATTTTCCTTGGCTTCTGCCACACTTCAAGTCCTTGGTTCTTCATTTCAAATTCAGAATCCAACTTCCTCTTACATTTGTGAATGAAAGGGTATGCACTTGTTAGAAAGAGGTCATCCACGTACAACACCAGTCTGAGAGGCTTGTCATCTCCAACCTTAAGGTAAAGGTTAGGATCGGCTTCACTCCTAGTGAATCCCAACTTCATCAAGTAGCTATCGATCCTCTCATACCATGCTCGAGGTGCTTGCTTCAACCCATAGAGAGCCTTCTTCAACCTGCATACATGAGATTTCCAATCATAAATCTCAAATCCTTTGGGTTTCTCCACGTAGACCTCTTCATTGACCGAACCGTGCAAGAACACAGTCTTGACATCCATCTGATGAGGTTCCATCCTTGTGAAGCCAGAAGGGCTATGATCAAGCGGATGGTCATATATCTAGCAACAGGTGCAAATATCACATCATAGTCTATACCTTCCTTCTGGGAGAAACCACGAGCAACAAAACGATACTTATAATTTTCCGTACTTCCATCTGCTGCATGCTTTATCTTGTAATGTCATTTGGAAGCAACAACTGTCTTGTCCTGGGGTCTAGGAGCTACTTCCCAGACATCATTCTTCATGATAGACTCATACTCTTTGGTCATAGCATCCTTCCATACTTGATGCTTCATGATGTCTGAGAATGATTAAGGCTTATGTTTTCTGATCGTGCTCATGATGGTCAGGTATCACTAATACTTATTAGGTTTCTTACTTTCACAAAAGGTTTCTCAGGGTGCAACATGTCCTTCAGCATCGTCAAGTAGCCCCCTAAGCTATGAAAGCGTCTTCCTAGAAGAGGAAGGCTCATGTGGAGGAGGATCAATCGAATCCATGGGTTCTTCCACATCAACCATTGCTTCATCATCCTTTTCTTTCGGTCCCCTCGTGTTGGCTTCTTGAGAGCTCCTCAACATCAGAAGATTGTTCACCTCGCTAAGAGCCATATCTTTGTCAAAGGTGACATCATGACTAATTATGACTTCCCTTTGACCGACTACATAGATTCTATAGTCTTTAGTATTTTCACCATAGCCCACGAAAATTCTCTTCTTTCTAGATGCACCCAATTTATTTCTTTTCTCTTTCGGCACATGAAAATATATAGGGCTTCCAAAAATTCTAAAATGACAAACATCAGGTTTCTTATTGGTGAACTTTACTTCAGGTGTATTGGAACCCAATGCTTGATGAGGGAATTGATTTTGAGCATATACAACAGTGTTTGCAACTTCAACCCATAGAAACTTTGGAAGTCTTTCATCATGTAGCATGGCCCAGATAGCTTCCATAATCATGCGATTCTTCCTTCTCGCCACACCATTCTGCTCAGGAGTATGTGGTGTAGTAGTCTCCCTCTTAATGCGAGCCTCAAATATGCCTGAGTGAACCAACTGTAATATATCAAAGGTCTTCCTTTGGCTTAAGGGGAATGGTCCCCTTTGAGCTTTCCTTCGGCACATCCCAGACATACACCTTCTTTCTCTACTTGGAATTCTGGCATCCCTGTTACCATCTATCTTACATTGGGTAGAGTTTTCTAATGAAGGTGGGCAAACCTCTAATGCCAAAGTTTGGACTAAAGAGTTGTGTCACAAGACATGACACCTAGCGGACTTCCATAGACCTAATATAACACTAAATCCAAGAGTAAAGGCATCTTTAACATTATTTTTCCATATACATACCTTGCCATTGTTGAAGGTTACCTTGTAGCCTTTGTCTTCCATTGTCGAGATGGACACTAGGTTCTTTTTGAGGTCAGGTGCATTTAATACATCCTGGACTTTCTAGTCTTCTTGAATGGTTGTCCTCTTCCTCAATCCCCAGCTCTCCTCTTACCTTTGCTATTGAATTTGTCATTCCTTTGATTTTCCATCAGATGGATTTTGATCATTATCCCGATGTGATTCCTTTCTATCAAGGCACTCCCTTTCATAGTGACCTACTTTATCGCAGATGTAACATCATCCTTTTCTTCCACCCTCAGGTCTAGCCTTTCCTTTTGATTTAGTCCCGAAATTATTTCTTTTCTTAGCATGAGAAGAAAAGGCAGTAGGAGGACCTTTAGGACTACTCTTCTTCCCTTGTTTCTTCTTGAATGCATCTAGCCATTAATTCCTTGAAACCAGGAATTACATTATTGTTTAGAAGAGTAGTCCTGAACACGTACCATTCGGATGGTAACCCTCCAAGAGTCGTGAGTGCCATTTCCCAGTCTATCGTAGATTTCCTTGGAGGTGTCCAGTTCAGAGATGTAGGCCACCAAGTGCTTGTTAATAGAGTCCCGAATGATGTTCTATTTTGACTTCTTTAGTTTTCCATTTGTTCCATGTAGCAGTGGATGCATTTGATGGAGGCTCAACAATATTGCCTCTTACATGGTCCAACACTCCTGGATCTTCTAGGGTTAGATCGATAGACATCTTCCATGTGTGCTAGTCATATTTCTCATAGAGCTTGTCTTCAGCAGGAAAGACTGTTGAGGACCCCATAGTTCTTTTAGGATAGCCTTGCCAATCTTCTCTTCGGTGATTGTTGTTGCTCTTGCTCAGGTTTTTTCTTCACCTCAACTCTGATACCATGTTAAATTATGGTGTGTTCTATGCTTATAACAGTTTACTCCTTTTTCTTATTATATTGCACAGATTAGCAATCACATGTACACAAAGTAAAGTGCAGATAGAACATTAAACGATTGACAAAAAACAATCCAAGACAAGGGACACATGATGTGGCGCATAGCTAGGGACAAACCCCACAATGTGTGGGGAAACCCTTTGATAAAATCTTCTATTATCTTCAATAATTCAACAGATACAAATAGTACAATAAATCTGATTCATATCAGCAGTAGCAAATCCTAGATCAATAGCATCAGCATTAGCGGCTTCATTAACAAACTAGGGCAAACAATATCTCACAAACCGACCATCGGATTGACTTCATTCCACCACAAAAAGTTGCAACTTCCTAAGGAGGTTTAGATGAACCTACAGTGCAGTTTAGATGAGGAGACCTTCTAGGCCACGTGGGTCAATCTTTACTTCTACAGTTGCAGCTTCAGTTTCAGCAGTTTCCGGCTTCAAACTAGGGCAGTTAATATATTTCAAACCGTTCATCGGAGGAGGTTCAAATGCACCTATAGCACAGTTTAGATGAGGAAATATTCTAGGACACGCAGGTCAATCTTTACTTCTACAGTTGCAACTTTAGTTTCAGCAGTTTCCAGCTTCAAATTAGGGCAGTCGATATCTTGCAACCCGTTCATCGGATTGACTTCATTCCACCACCAGAAGTTATGGCTTTCAGAGGAGGTTCAGATGAACCTACAACGTAGTTCCAAAGAGGAGATCTTCTAGGCCACGCAGTTCAATCTTTGGATCTGCAGCTGCAGCTTCAAGTTCAATAGCTTTTGGCTTCACATGTGTGAGAGAGAGACCCATTTCTACGGAGTAGAGAAGAGACTCATTTCTACGCAGTAAAGAGAGAGAGAGATGTGATGAGATGAGTGAGTGAAAATGAGGAAAAGTCCTCCTTTATTTATACCCAACGTTGGTGTTTGAATAGATGCGACTGTTGGGCTTCTGAGCCTACATGAGTTGTAGGTCGGCTTGATAATAATTCCATAATCAAAATAAATTCATATCCCCATGAATACTTATCAGAATCGGATGATCTTTATATCAATCCTACACCTCTCGACGAGAGGAATCTAATAAAAATATTATTAGCCATGAATAAGATGACCCACATGAATTTTTTCCCTGGTTTCTAATTTTAACAAAAATGTTATTAATACCTTTGAATAAATTAGTATTTACTCTGCCACCTTTGAATTGATTTTCTCCTCAATTTGATAGCCTATTTCCTTACAACATTTGCTTCGGAAATCTATGGTAACACTTATCTTATCCCCACCACATTATTCTTCAAATTCACTATGAACAAATCAAACCCTTTGGATGAAATTCATAGATATCCTATATTCATTATCTGAATTATGATCCCATGCCACTAGCGTTTCTTACGTATTTGATAAACCAACATAAGTGATACATTTGATTGTTTCAAAATGTGGGTTATTGGGATATTCCTCCATCAATTGTCTTTGAGCTTCTACAAAATGGTTCCTCCCAAGCACATAATAATTGTATTCAAAACATTTTGACTTATCAAATGCTTCTTTATTGGGAACTTGAACTGGATCAACAAGAAGCACATAATTAACCACATGAGCATATACATTGTACCTCATCAATGTCTTCAAGTTGTGAACATACAAGTGGTGTGGCTTTCTGATTTGATATTTACCTTTTCCTTCACTTGCCTTATAGATTTGCCTCACATTAAGCTGAAATGTACGACCAACCTCAATTAAGTTTGTCTTTGTCAAGTTCTGTCGAATGGAATTTTGTTTTGTTTTAATAATTCCATCCTCTAAATCAGCTCTCGGTGTAATGATTTCTCTGCTTTCTCTTAAAGTTTCACTAGGATCTTGATTGTTAGTAATGGCTAGTTCAAAATGTTCAGCTTTACTTTTCTTCCTCATAACATTCTCATCCTTAACTAGAACATATTTATTCTTGGGCATTGTTACTTTTCGTCTTTTACGGCTCTTCCCCTTTCTAACATCAGTTCCAATGTCATCCTCAATAACGACAACATATTCTTCAGTGTCAATTTCAACTTCCTCATCTTCAAAAGTAACCTGTATACCTTTGCTAGATTTATTCACTAGAGGGATTTTTTTTTATTATCCCCTTGGGTGTAGTTTTGTAGCATCATGAATTACTACATTTTTCTTGTTTTCCATATCATCTTATGACACTGAGTAGAAACTGCTGACAACTTTCATAATTGTTGACACCTAATCATAGGGATTGGGTGAACAACTGTAATTAGTGTAAATAAATAATAGAGAAAATGGAGAGTCATCGAGAGATGAACTGAACAGTCACTCCCTCTCGTATATAATAATGAACAACCTAAATGAATAATACAATTACACTTGAGGAGTTACCTCTTGGCCTGACATGGTATCAGAGCCAGCTCTATTTTTGGCATTGCAGTTTTCCATTGTAACTCCCTGCTTCCATTTTTCAGAAATTTGTAATCTGCCATTTTCTTTAGTTCTCTACCCTCTGCCCTCTGCATAATAATCTGGTGTAACGCTTGAAATTCATCTCAACTCCACACCTCCTTTCCAATTCTGTTGACTATGGAATCCCTGTTTTTAAACCAATAATCCATCGTGTGGCCTTTGTTGGCCAGTCCCGTTGCCTTGAAATTTTCCTGTTGCATCACTAATATCTTCTGACCCAACACTGTAGAACATCAAGATTTGATACGCTACTAGCAACACTGCTACTTGTAAAATTTTCTCTCCATACCTCTCCAGGCTGCCTCCAATATGCTAGTAGCTCCAATATGCTTGTTGAAATATTTTCTCCAGTACGTGAGGTGCATTAACCACAGCGGGAGCCCTTGCATATTAGTCTTGGAGGTTTAAGTTACATTCATCGAGACAACATCTGTATCTGAAGCCAGGGCCGCCGAATTGTTTGAAAGTAGACCATTGGTAATCAGTAGGGAGAATGTCAAGGAATAGTTGGTTTTCATGTAAAAAAAATAAAAATATGCAATCTCATTTAGATCTCATTTTCCTCCATACTGTTCCAACGTCTAGTAAATGCCCAATATCACAATTTTTTAATATCGCATTGCACCTCCACCACATAACTCCTCCCTCATATATATATATATATATATATATATATATTTTACAACTAGAAGTGCAATTTCTTATAGAGTATTGGCAGCAGAAGTATATATTTTTTACAGTACATGGTTTTTAAAATGCATTCATTGATATCTATTGTGGGATTCGTTCTCATGGCAAGGAGAACTATCTAGAATGGTCACAAAAAATCAAACACAGTGTCATTTTTAATGAGCTTGAAAAGGAGTGTGTGTTGGAAACAGAGATAAAGAGCCACAACAACCTACCTCAAACAAGGAATTTGCCATTTGGGAAATAAGAACAGTAAGGCTTATGCATTGATTGCAGCATCAGTAAATGAAGAGATTAGTCGACATATTTCACCATTTTCAAATGCTTTCAAAGCCTTACAAAAACTGAAGGAACTCTATGACTCACACTCTGCACTTGAAGTTGTTCAACTCATGATTAAATTGTTCACCCTTGAATTACAAAATGATGATCCTCTTGCTCTTGCATCGAAAGTAAAATGTATTATGCATGATATTAAGGTCACTAATGTTGAACTGGATATTCCTCTGATAGTTTTTCTCAAGGCACTTTATCCCACTTACTCAAGTTATCTTGAGTCATTGCAAGCAAATGGAAACCTCAAAGATATTACCTTTGACTCCCTTGTGAAAAAATTTGTTGAAAGAGAGAAGCATTTTGGGAAGAAGATAGCTCCTCAGTCTTCTGAAGAGGTTGTGTGCCTTGCTCATAGAGAAAATAATCTTTCTCAATATTCTTCTAGAGTAAAAGGTGGTCGAAGAGGAAGAGGAAGAAATTTCAGAGGCGGGCGGGTATACACTCTCAAGGAGAAAAGTTAGATTTGCACTAGAGACGCTGCAAAAGAGATGGATCACATGATGCGTCCTCATGCAAGTTTCCTTGGGACAAAATTGAGCAGGAAATAAACCAACCCAAAGGTAAAACTAATGACAAAGAGAAAGGTAAAGCACCTGAATCCACTCATTGTGTTGTGGCATACTCTAATATTGGGGTAAGTGAAGGCTTATTTAATGCTTCACTTGCTTCTTGGAAAAATGATTGGTTTCTTAATTCAAGAGAAACTTGCCACATGACTTTTAGAAGAGATTTTTCTGAATAATTTATTGACAATGTTGATGGAGTAGTATACTTTGTAGACAAATCAAAATTCAAGCCATCAGGCCTTTGCACAATCAAACTTAAATTTCCTAGTCTTCCAAACTTTGTTCTGCATCATGTTCTATATATCTCACAGTTGAGGGGAAACATGTTGTCCTTGGTGCACATCCACCAGCAAGGACACTCCATTCATATGTTTGATGGCAAGCTTGAGGTGAGAAAAGCATCAGACCACTCACTTTTCATGGCGGGGATAGAAGAAGAAAGGCTTCTCAAGCTACAGGGTACCTTTGCTCGTGCACAAAATCTCTCATACAATTCTCATTATGAAGAAGGTACATTTCGATCAAGTTTATTATGGCATGCTAGATTTGGACACTTAAGCTATGATAGCCTCTGCTTGTTGAAGAAAAATGGTGTTACTAGTTTGCCTACAATTCCAAGGAAACTTAAGCAATGCGATGCTTGCATTCTAGGAAAGCATAGCAAACAGTATTTTCATGATTCACATTTTGGAGCACATATAAAAGTTGAACTCATTCATTTAGATTTATGTGGTCCAATGCTTGTTCCTTCTGCAAATGGATATAAATATATGATGACATTTATTAATGACTACACTAGAATGTGTTGGGTTTATTTATTGAAGAATAAATCTGATGTTTTTCAAACATTCAAGAACTTTCACACATGGATTTAAAATGATGCACAATCTCATATTGGCTCTATTCACACTGATAATAGAAAAGAATACACTTCAAATGAATTTGAAAACTATCTTTGAAAACATGGGATCAAACATCAAACAATTGTGCCTTATAATCCCCAACATAATGGAGTAGATGAAAGAATGAATATGACAATCTTAAATATGGTGCATTCCATGATGTTTTTCAAAACTGTAAAATTGATGTTTTGGGCTGATGCAGTTCTTTGTGCTGTATATGTAAACAATAGATGTCCATCTAATGCTATTATAAATAAGACTCCTTGTGAAATGTGGTATGGGCACATTCCTTCAGTAAAGCATCTCAGGGTTTTTAGTTGCACATGTTATGCCTTGATACCAAAGGTACATAGAAACAAATTTGTTGTAAGAAGTTGTAAGTGTATCTTCCTGGGGTATTCAAACACCTCCAAAGCATATCGTCTCTATGATGAGGTCAATAAAAAAAAAAATTGTATCTAGAGATGTAATCTTTCTTAAGTCATCCAAAACTGACAATGTTGTTGAGCATCAACTTGATCGCTTGGATAGATTCAAAAATGCAAAATAATTTCAAGAATTTGATAATCAGATTCCACATCTTGAAGGGGGGAATCCTATACTAGATCAACCTATGGAATCTTCTTCTGAACCACTCCCTCCTCTGCATGAAACTCCAAAAATGGATGATACTTTGAGTGATGTGATTAACTGAATTGGGAGACTCAATCTTGATTCAGTCCCAACTCAATCAACGGAGCAGCCTAGACCATCTAAGAAAGGTCCCCCAAAGTGGCTGACAAAGACACTTGAAATTTTTCATCATGGTGAGGTTGGAAAGACAGGAACTAGAAATACAAACTGGGAAAATGGAGGTGATGTGGATGGCTCTCATTCACCCGTTGATATGGATGTTTCTTATGATTGTCAATTGAATTTGTCTACATATTTTGAAGCAACTTCCTTCAAAGAAGTTGCTTCTCATGATGAATGGAAAGAAGCAATGCAAAAGGAGTATGATGCCTTAATAAAGAATGGCACTTGGAAGCTGGCAGATCCTCAATTTGGAACCAAACCAATTGGCTGCAAGTGGGTCTACAAGACCAAGTATAAAGTTTATGGCTCACTTGACAAGCACAATGTTAGGCTTATGGAAAAAGGTTTTGCACAGAAGGAAGGGGTGTATTATGAAGAGACTTTTGTCCCCACAACAAAATGGGCCACCATCCAGAAACTCTTTGCCCTAGTAGCTCAAAACGGTTGGAAAGCTCATAAAATGGATGTAAAAATTGCTTCCTTGAATGGAGATCTAAAAGAGAATTTTTTTATGTCCTAGCTTAAAGGATTTGTTGTGAAATGACATGAACATAAAGTATGCAAACTTGTGAAATCCTTGTATGGCCTCAAACAAGCACTACGAGCCTAATATGAAAAACTAACTAAGCATCTTCTGAAACTCAATTTCAAACATTATGATCTTGATGATGCAACTTTGTTTTTCAAGAAGGTTGGCAAAACAATTTTATATCTTGTGGTATATGTACATGATATTTTGATGACAGAACAATGAGAGCTACATTGCATCCATAAAGAAGGAATTGAGGAAAGGTTTTGAAATGACTGATTTGGGCTATGCTCATTACTATCTTGGTATTGAAGTAACTCAACATCCAAAGTCCATATTGCTTTCTCAAAACAAGTACATTGGAGATCTGTTGAATAGGTTTGGCATGACTGAATGTAATCCTCTGACTGCTCCAATGGAACAAAACTTAAAGCTCACATCCATTGAAGGAAAATAATTTGAGGATGCAACAAATTATAGATAGCTTGTAGTAAGTCTCAACTACCTAACTACTATGAGACCAGACATTTCATTTCTTGTTGGAATCCTCTCTAGGTTTATGCAAAAGCCTTGTGAGGGACATTGGTCTACTGAAAAAAGAGTTCTAAAGTACTTGAAGGGAACTCAAGACTTTGGTATCAAGTATACACAGGTGGGAAACTTCAGCTTGATTGGATACTCTGATTCAGACTTCGATGGAGATAAAGAAACTAGGGTATCTACTTCAAGTTATCCTATTAGTCTTGGATAAGGTATTGTCTCATTCAAATCATGCAAACAATCAGTTCCAGCAGATTCCACAACGGAGGAAGAATATGTGGCAGCAGCTGTGGTAACAAAAGAAATTGTGTGGCTCAGGAAAATTCTTGAAGATTTGCAGGCAAAACAAGTACAATTGACTCCACTCATGATTGACAATATCTCGGCAATAAAATTGGTGAAGAACCCAAAGTTCCATGATCGAACAAAGCAAAAAAATACAGAATATCATCTGATTTGACATCATGTTGAGGCAAAAACAATCCATCTTCGCCATTGTTCCACTAATGAGAAAATTGCAGACATCTTCTCTCTAATCATTTAAAAGGAATCCATTAAAAATTAGTGAAATTCTTCCAAAAACAACTCTAGGGTTTTCTTCCCTTATTATCAGTGCTCAAAAATCCCATATGTGATTAGAAACTTTATTTCACTGACAACTCCAAATTTCTTCATTTTTAGTTGATTCTCAAAAAACCCATTATATATCGATAAAATTACTAATTATCTCTTAACACAAAAGCTGAAATTTGACTAGCCCATAGCTGATCTACATTATCCATTTGACACTAAGAATTTTCTATGGACTATTGATGGGTATATACAATGTCTTCTTTGTAATATTAAATATGGATGCCATGAAAAGTCTAGATTGAGTTGTGCATGGCTAATTATGACTTGATACCCACCAAAGAAACAAGCCATGGTCAATCCAAATAGGATTTCATCTAGAAATTGGGGATTTGTTATCATTTTAAACCATATTCACCCAACACAATAATAAAATCAAACAAATCCACACTAATATCCTCCCATATAGCCTCAATGCTAAAATTGTAACTCTATTACATTATGTAATTACCAATCTACAATTTAGTTTACATCATATAAAAAATTTCCTTTGATAACAACTATAATGTACCCAAATCATAGGGCACATCAAAAATATTTGCTCTTACACTAATTTTCAAATTTTGATATGGTTTACATCATTCAAGAAGTATGCATTGGGAAAGAAATTCCTACAAACTATAAGGAAAACATATATGAATTAACCTAAAATATATTAATTGCTTAATGCATAGAAATAACATATATCATATCATAAAATAGTTAATAAAATTAAATTAAACAAAGCATGAATGTAATTACTAGTGAACACTCAAATTTCTTAATATATTCAGTAACTAGTTACAAGTGTCAAACATTCCACCCAACCATAGACTATATTACTCATAGTCTCCAATTCCCTTCATGAGAGATATGATTGAAGACAAAAAGGTGTTATTGGAAAATGTGGACACTCCTTTTGAAGAAGATCGAGCTTTTGAATTTCTCAGTAACTCCTTTATTTCGATACCCAGTGGGTTTTTCTAGACTAACAATCAATTTGACCTAATTATTATGGTTTTGTTCGTTGAGAACTAACTATTTTAAATTTACCGTTGTACTCTCCTCCTTTTGGGTTAAGAAATAATTATTTTGTTTTATCAACTTCCCCCTTGATGTTAGGGAGTGTATAAGATTTAATGCATGTTTTAGTCTAAAATACATGTACAATTGGGGCCCAATCATGCCCAAAATATTCATTTGGAAGTAGTGTCGCTACCATGTTAAGAAACAGAGAAAGAACAACACAAGATAAGAACTTAGTGAAAAAATATTCAAGACATTCTCAACACATGTATTCATATCATGACTTCGATTTATACTATAGTCATTGATTACTTCTAGGTATAGATCTCAATGAAATGTTTTCAATAGAAAATGGCAACACTTCATTAAAAAATAAAGATAACAACTCAAAATAAGATTATCTTAAAATTTGTGATTGTTTAGGGGTTCATAGTCAATCATGGCTCACATTTGACTAGGGGTTATACATCATACATGGAGACCTTAAGTCCACAATTAAATATATATATATATATAATAATATTAACCATTAATAGATCATACAATATTCTTCTAAATTGGTCTTTCAATATGGTCGGAAATGGAGATGGTACAAATTTTACGCTAAGTTTAATTTTATGAATTAAGAAAATCAATGTTTAAAGTGGGTGCAGAAGGTTAGTAATGAGGAGTATTATTTGGAGTTTGGGGATTAATTTTTGGTTGCGTGAAGGTGAGAAGAAGATATAATTGAAAAATGAAGGAGGAGCACATGTATAGACGAAAATATGGGGAACTTCAAAAGGTAAAATTGAGAGGAAAGAAGAGAAGAAGAAAGATGATAGTGGAAAAGAGAAAAATAAAAAAAACTCAATGAATAAAAAAAATAAAAATAATTAAATTTTTTAAATGGTCATATGAATTTTCTTAAAATTTTAATGCTACTTAGAATGAAAACCAAATGCCTTTGGGAATTTTGCTAATAATATATGCAACATTGGAAATGTAGTTCATAATGAAAACTTTATATGTTCACGTCAATGTGTGCTTGTTTTGTTTTAAATATTTCATTGATATTTTCAAATTTATTATTTTTGGAACATACTTTTACACTATATCTAATGTTTAATTTATGATAATTCAATATCATGTGAAAATAAAAATACTTTTTTAATTAAGGTTTAGTAAAAAAAAAATCGTAAGCTTAGTAGGATTCTCCCTGAAGCAGAGATTAAAGTTTAGTATTTTAGAATATGTATAAATTTGATATCATAGCATGTCATTTCAAAAAATGGTCTTAATAATAAAAATTGATATAATTTTAATATAATTGAAAGTATTTAATCTAAAATTAAAAAACATCATAATCCCATAATATTATTTTAAAAATATATTTATCCAAAATCATATTACATAAATAAAACCTTTATACTTGACCCTTTATACCCAATTATAAACAATCTCTGATTGAAATTCAAACCACTTATAAATAGAAAAACCATCCAATCAAATTAATAAAAAAAAATCCATTAATAAAAATATTATTTGTTAAATAATTGAAAAAAAAATTGATTAATATACATATACCCACCGAACAAAAAAACAAAAAACCACTTACTTCCAATCCAGGTTCAAAGCATCTAAATTGATAACATTAAATGGAAATATTGATTACGACACAAGCGATTAACAAAGTAGAAGTGTCAGCTCGTTTGAAGGCAAACGAAGGTAGGTGCACGCGTCACGTGCAAATATTCTTGATGTGCAGTAAGCGACGAGAAAAAATACGTATGATTTTGATAAATAAAATTATTATATATAATAAAAATTAAATATAAAATTTAAAAATAAAATAAGAAA